>JAXQGU010000047.1:0-134634 GCA_037040355.1 Cutaneotrichosporon sp. M94-02A
ACAATTCAGGTTTTAGAATATGCTATACTTACTACCCAAACCCAATGACACAGTCCTTAAGATGTCGCGCTCGCCATACTGAATAGAGGCGAGCTGGTCTGGGGCAACAAACGCGATGGCAAGCAGAGCGCAATTGGAAAGAGTGTGGCAGTATACTATCCCATAATGCCCCTGAACGCAGGGATTTGTTATTTTTTTTTTTAAAAAAAAAAAAAAACCTCCGATCCGCATTAACTGCTTTTGCCGTTAATTATTGCCTTATATGCTCTCCATGTCGGCGGAGTCCTGGGAGCCATCTACAGGTCGACATGAGTAGAGTTCAACCGGTTCTGATCGAGTGGGACTATCACTGGCTGCTAAAGATTCCTGAAAATCTGACTGCACAGGGCAGTGTGTGGAGCCCGCTGTACAAGGCTGTCAATGAAAGGGACAGCTGTGTTGATGCGGACAGAGCGATGAAGCGTCACCCTCCTCACCGAGTCTTTCGGACTTCACGTCCAACTTGTTGGCGTCAGACTCATCCTAGACACTCTACATGCGAGACATGCGCCAGGAGCTTGTAGTGTCAATCAGGGCGGCTACTTAGAGCTGGTGTTAGTTAGGACAGGTCTGAGATCGACAAGATATGATTCTTGGCAAGTCCAATCAGAACCTTGCCTCCTATAACTAAGCATCGCCAAGCTCCGTAGGTATTCTACATTGTCAGGGGTAGAATCTCAAAGCCTTGGTGGCCTGTGCTGTTGTACCTGCCACGTCCAGGGGATTGGCGCTGTGTGAATTTGTCCTGGCCGAACTAGACAGGCACGATCAGAAGACAACATTTCACCAGCAAAATCGTCATGAGATCTGAGCCGTGTCTGACTACAGTTTTTACCAATGGTGTCTAACGTCAGACCCCTACTTATTGTACACCCCCACTTGTTAAACACCATTAGGAAGATTGTAATAAAACTCGAGCCGTGCCTGACCACCATTACAAAGTTCCTAGTGGTGTACAACAAGTGGGGGTGTTTAACAAGTAGGGGTCTGACGTTAGTGACGATGTTCAGCCCGCATGATGCAGATGTTTGACCCTTAACCCGACTCGCGTGACGGTCTTCGTCCACATAAGTTATCTCTGCAATCGAGGATGGGGACTGTATCCGGTCATAGCGCATAAGTTCGCGTCTGACCCCAATTTACTAGACACCCCCACTTGCTAGACACCCTCAAAAACTTTCTAATGTACATCAGGCACGACTTGGCTCTCACTAGGAGTTCCTAATGGTGTCTGTTAGATGGAGGTGTCTAGTAAATAGGGCACCGGACGCCGCGGCCCGCCGCGAGGTCGGTCCCGGAGGGCCATAAACCACTTAGTTACTAAGTTATCGCACCGCAGTCTTCACTTGCTCAATTCGCACGAGGTAAGCTCGCGATGTCGATGAGGCGCGAGTCTTGTAGTTGATATTAGACCCACTTGTATTTGTCTTCATCAGCACAATCGCGACAAGAGATGCGACTCGTGCTTGACATTTCTTACCAGATTGCCCATAGTAGGTATTCAACGTGAGAGCCCTAAGTTACTTACTCTACCCTCACTTGTTGAACACGATCAGCAAGATTGCAATAAAGCTCCTGCAAGGCGCAAACGGTACAGAGTAACGTCAGACCCCTAACGTCAGACCTCTATGCACTAAACAGCCCCACTTGCGAAACACAATGAGGAAGATTGTAACGTTGATCAGGCACGGCTCGCATTTCTTCACACTTCCGCTAATGGTGTTTAGTAAGTAGGGGTGTTTAGTAAGTAGCGGTCTGACGTTACTTGTTATACACGCCCACTCGTTAAACGCCATCAAGGGATTTGTAAGTTGATGGTGCTCAGGCAGGGCTCGAGTTTGACTACAATTTTGCTAATGGTGTTTGACAAGTGGGGGTGTACACTAAATAGGGGTCTGACGTCATGGCGTTTGAGTAGTGGAGAGAGGTCTGATGTTCGTGTCGCCGGGGACAATCCTGAGATTGGCATCTCCTTCTAGACCTTTGATCGACCTCAGACCCCTACTTAGTAGAATCTCCAACTACTGTACATCACCAACGGAAGTGTGGTGCAATGTGAGCCATGCCTGGTCGCAGTACACAGTGCGTAACGCAGGTAGTCTGACATTTGTATCCCCATCAAGGCAGGTAAACCCCCGCAACGCAACTTGCCCTAGTACACTTACTCCAATGTAATTAGCCTCGGACGCCTAGCATGCACACTTGCCAAACATTCGGCCGGATCTGCCTTAAACATAAACAACGCTGGACTTCGATTCTCGGATCCGTCTTCTTCTTCTTGATCCACGATACCTTCGAACCCCTACTCACTCAACAAACTGAACTTACTAGCTGAACACCACAAACTGAGTCGCCATGAGACGTGAGCTGCTGCCCGCCACTTCAAGATTCCTGATGGTGTTTAATAGGTGTAGGTGGATGTGTGGCAAGTAGGGGTCTGACGTCAAAACGCCCAACATCCAGCCCCTAGTGAGCTTACTTGGTGTCACACTGCTTCACGTGCCCTTCGGTCCACGAAGCAAGGTAACATTAGGAACATTGCATCGCAGTTTAGAGTGATCAATGCCACCTGGCAAACAGAGCTTTGCCTGCCGAAAGCAACTGAAGTCACGCATTGCCAAGTTCTCGCAGTTACAGAGACGGAGAAAATGTGTCTTGTTGTAGACTGTTGTAGACATCCGTTGAACATACGGTTTTGCCCGTTCCATCCCGCTGACAAGGAATTGTAACGTCAGATCCCTGCATCACATAACAACCCATTTGTTGGATAGCATTGTAACTTTGCTAGTTAGTAGTGCTCTTCAGGCACTGTGCTTCTTCACGATGTCGCCACCAGTGTAACTAACAAGAGGGTGTTGCACAAGTAACGTCAGGCCCCCAACTTACTTGATGTACATCCCTACATGATGAACACCATTAGCAAGACCATCATGAAACTCAAGTCGTGCCTGATCATTAACAGGTGAAGATGTTTAACGTCAGACCCCTACTTATTGTACACCTCCACTTGTTAAACACCATTAGCAAGACTCTAATGAAACTCGAGTTGTGCCTGATCACCATTACAAATCTCCTAATGGTGTACAACAGGTGGGGGTGTTTAACAAGTAGGGGTCTGACGTTAGCCCACGAGAGAAAATGGGCCGTTAACTCATTCCGCGTTGGAGACAACTTTGCTTGGCTACACTCAAGCGAAACGTCGCGTCTTACCAGCATCACCAGCAGCCTTGACGATCACAATCTCCGGCTACGATCCCCGCAAACATGAGCCCTATGCTTCTCGGCACTGGTCCTGCTCTGGCCGATGCCAACGAGGACCGCTCAGATTTGAACGAACGAAACCTGCTGCAATCGTGCGCACAAAGACTGAGAACAAGACAGCAAAAGTTGCAGGAGATCTGCAAAAATGTCTGTGCCATTGGCACCGAGACAGCTCAAAAATTGGTGGTCAAGGGCCTGAGGGACATCGGAAAAACCAAAACGCAGCACATTGTTCATTGTAAGTTCTCCCGCGGGTAACTTGTATCGTCAGACCCCTACTTATTGTACACCCCCACTTGTTGCAAGACTGTAATGAAACTCGAGCCGTGCCTGATCACCGATACAAATTCCCTAATGGTGTACAACAAGTGGGGGTGTCTAACAAGTAGGGGTCTGACGTTACTAAACAACCACACCTGCTAGACATCATCAGAAGCTTTAACGACAATCAAGCGTTGCTAGCTTTTCATTGCATTCTTACTAATGGTGGTCAGCAAGTAGGAACGTTGAATAAGTAGGTAAATATGTTTAGTAATAAGGGGTTTGACGTTTTTCTAATGTCGCACACGTCGCTCATGTAACTCACTCCTTGTAACTTCAGTGTTCGGTGCACCTTGCCGTCGGTGTCGAGAACGACCTGGCCCCGCCTAGAAGGTCGTCGGCGCGAAAACTTGGTTGTAAAGATAGCCGCACTATCATAAGCACGCAGCCAGGCGAGGTTATCAGACTTTCTCTAGGTGGCTCGGAAGGGAGTGCAATTGTTCGTCCCTTCAATCCGTGCAACGTCTGCGAACACGCTGCCAAGCAAGCTCTGTAGCCCTGAGCGCAGATTATTGGCAGCACTACACTTCCCAGAACCTTCTAAACTAGCACAATCGCGGGCGAAAATCGATCACGCATCCACCGGATCCAGCTTCGATCGAAGACTCCAGTGAAAATGAGAGTTCGCGCAACTCCACTGCCCTCATCAATCGCAAATAACGCTTCTATTGCCTGGTCTGTTGGTTTGTCCATAAGTTAAGGGATGATATGAGTTATTTGTGCGCAACCTTGTTATAGCGTCAGACCCCTTTTTGCTATACTTCCCATTTGTTAAGCACCATTAGAAGACGTGTGGCAGCTGCAGGCACGGCTTGACTTTCATCCGATCTTGCTAATGGTCATTGAATTAAGTGGGTGTCTGCCATAAGTACCAGTCTGACGTTTTAGGTCTCATCGCCATCGACTGACTCTTGCGGTCCAACTTTGCACGATGCTCCTGCCGATCTATTTGTTGAGACATGCTGCCTGAGCTTGCGGCCAACCAGCAATACACGTATATGAAATCGACGGGCCTCGGCTCAACGCATCCATTTCATAAGTCAGGCTTGAGAGCAATGGTCGTGAATTGATATCGTGAAGATAGCGCACCCATGGCTAGCGACGAAAGTGTCTCTGATCTTGAGCAAAAAGAGACCCATGAAGATATCCCCACTGCACTTCATGACCTGGCTGCAGAAGGTCGAGCTGATCGCACGTCTGCGACGACGTCAGACGGTCTGGTTTGTATGGCCCCGCATCCGTTTGTTGACGCCACGACCCCTTCGGCCGTAGAGCGCGTGATCCGCCCACTGAAGGTGGTCATTAGGGGCTCGCGACCAGATGCTGCCCGGCTGCGGGCTTCGAGCGGCTCGGTGTGCGAGGCGAGATGCATTCAGCGAAATATGCCTTGCATTATATGTGGCGGTTTGATTGTACGCTGATATGGATCGCCACACGTTGCTATCGTTCTGATCCAGATCACTCGGGCGACCACATCAGACGGATTACGATTAGGCAATTGTTACATTCGTGGCTGATACGCAGAGTGCAAGGAACTAGCTTCGGCTTGTGGCTTTCGCCCACGAAAGCGCGACCAGGTCATACTTTGCGGCTTGGCAAGGACACATGCTTGGGCTCTCTTAAGGACTCCCTCGTGTTCTTGGCTGCTGATGCCCTAAGGGCGAGATTGGCGGCGTCGCCGAATAGGTCCGAGCTCCGGCGTTGATGACGAGGAGGAATCGCCTGGCTATTCCCCGACAGTCTCCCATCGCGTGTGGCGATATTATCCTTGTAAAACGGTGAATGCCCCTGTTGTGCACGCGTGTCTGATGTCGTCGAGGCAGAATTTCGTCGGGTCGGTACGGCACCACTGCATAGCTGTCAGCCGCGAGAACGATGGCCGGAGTACAGTCACAGACGCCCTCGTGGAGGCTTAAACAGCCCCACCGGCCGGTATGGTGTCTATACTCACGATGTTGGTCCCCAGACGTCCGCTACCGAACCCAAGGAATAGCGGTTATCGACCTTCTCCCAACGGAAGCCTAATCTGTGCATGGCTAGTTGATCACCGGATTGAGCTGCTCGAAGCAGGACTTCGCGCTCTTCTGGGTCGAGGCGAGACATACTTTCCGGATCGAACTGTGGCCGAGATCTGCCCGAGGATCCTGAACCTGAGGAGGCAACCGAGGACCTTGAGCTGCCTTGAGCCGGTCTCTTGCCTCTAGCCGAAGTGAATGTACCATGGGCCGCCAAGACGTGACCATCATTGCGCACGCGAGGACGGGACGTTCCGGTTCGATGAATGGGCAGTTCTGGACCAATCTGAGAGGAATGCGCTTCCTTCCCTTTGGGCGAATGACGATTCGCAGCGAGAGCGATGTCCTGCTCTGCCGAGCTCTGCCGCTTATAGTACGATGGTTTGAGGTCTCCATAGTAGGATATAAAGGGGGACTGTGGGGGGCGCCGACTCGAGGATGGTCTAGAACTACCTGATGGTTCCGAATGGGTGTCCACGAAGTATGACTCCGCTGGGCTTGCAAGGGGGGAGCCCGCCAGCAGTTCGCTCAGGCCGATGGCGGGCGGCGGGCTGGGAAGAGACAGAGTTGTGAGCTGCTGTGTGGGAGCGGTATGTGCAAGGTTCCGTCCGAATCTGGGCCTTTCCAAGGCGGTGACGGAGGGCAATTCTCCAACGCAGTCGGCTTTTTCGCCTGACGTGGTCGATGATCCACGGGTAGTTGAAGAGGACGATGAGACGGAGTGCGCGAAGGAGGGGGTGAAGCCGTTGCTCGGCAGCTTTGAGAGTGCCAGGTCGAATGGGTTCATTGCCTGGCCATCATGGTCAGGCGTAGTGAATGCGGTGTAAAATGGCGAAACACCGTGTATGCGGTCTTCTGAACAGCCAGAGGAGCTGGCAGATGCGATTGACGGAGAGCTCGTCGATCCGTTATCTGTTAAGAGCGTCAACACACCGCCCCGGTCGCCACCGGCAGCGAATGATACTTGCCTTGCAGATGCACCCTTTCAGTTGCCTGTACCAGGCTAATCAGCTCCGTCATTCCCGTGATGGTTGGATCTCCGGGTCATCCGTCAGTTGGGAAGAGCAGGCGGGACATCAGACTGTCAAGGAGAGACGAATGGGGAGTGCAGAATGTAGATGGCTCCGACCCGCTGCTCAAAGCCTCCCATCACTGTTTTCTCGATGAGAGCAGGAGAGACGAGATCGGCTCAGTAACCTATTGCCGGAGGTGCCTTAGATGTCGTAACCCGCCGCCTCCCTGTATCGCTCGACGCTTAGGTTGGTCGAGGCAATGAGGACGCGGCGCGACATGCATTGCACGGACTCGTCAGTCTCTTAGGTCGTGCACCAGAAAGACTGAAGCCCCAATCATGCATTGGCTAAGGACGAGCGTCGGAGGATCCTATGAAAATCGTCGTGTACAGGAGCTCGTCGGACAGAGCCCCTCCGTCGTTGCTGAACCTCGCAGCAGTCTACTTTGTTCCACGCTTTTTGAGGTTGTTTGAGAGCTTCGTTGCGTGAGCGAGTGGTATGACATGGAGCCTTCAAAGGCGGACGTACCCATTCCAAACCCTCGTACAGGCCGTCTCCCGATGTGGCGCACGCAGCCTGGATGTACCACGACCGCTGGCGGAGGGAGTGCAGGCCGAGCTTGTCGGTGATCTCGGCGGCGTTCATGGCGTTGGGCAGATCCTGGAAAAGTCAGTGATGGAGGAATTATTTACAAGATGCTTTTCCGCACCTGCTTGTTCGCGAAAACCAGGAGAAGCGCATCCCTGAGCTCGTCCTCGTTGAGCATGCGTTGCACTGCCGCCTTTCAGCGCGATTATCGGGCCTTTCCTTCGAGCGGACTTACACTCCTCCCGCGCTTCGACCACACGCTCCCTGTCGTTCGAGTCGACGACGAAGATGATGCCCTGGGTGTTCTGGAAGTCTGAATGCCGGTCAACAAAAAATGTCGATTTGAGCTGAATCGCGACTGACAGTGCCTCCACAGGGGCCTGATCTTGTCCTGTCCTCCGACATCCCAAACGGTGAACGAGATGTTCTTGTACTCCACAGTCTCGACGTTGAAGCCTGATGACGCGTCAGGATGTCGTGCCCCTCGATACGGCCCCGTGACTTGTCATCACGCTCTATAGAGAACTCACCGATCGTGGGGATAGTGGTCACAATCTCTCCCAGCTTGAGCTTGTAGAGAATGGTCGTTTTACCTGCGGCATCCAGTCCGACCATGAGAATGCCTGATCTTGGGTCGGCCACCTGCATCCAGCCGCAAACAGAGTGTGCACTCACGCATCTCCTTCTTCCCGAAGAGCTCCTGGAGCAGCTTACTGAACGAGAGACCCATGATGACGGATTCTTAGCTATAGCGAGAAAGGGAAGAAGTGTATGTCAAAGATGAGGTAGGAGCCTCGAGATGTTAGAGGGAGAGGCTAGTCGCGCGCCGATGCGCTCACGGCCAGCAACCCGCCGGCCAGCGGGGCGCGTGGGGCGGAGCGTCCAAGACTGGCCCGGCCCCGAGCCACGCTGGAGGATAAGGTGGTCATAACGCCGAGACGCGTGACGGCATTGTGGCACCGCACGCGTCCGGCCCACCGGAACCAGACTGGTCGCACCTGGTGAGCGTGCACGACAGCATTCACGTTGAACATCACTGTCTCTTCCCAGCACTTCTTCCTGTTCATCTGCGAAACCATCATCATGTCGGCCATGGACATCGACAAGCCTCTGGATGAGGTGAGGGCTGATCGCGCGAGACCGGGCCCAATCTGATCGTGCAAGATCATTGCATCGAAGCCAAGGGGTAGGAAGGGCAGGAGGACAGTTGGAGGCCGAGAAGCGAGTGGGGGCGCGCCTGCCGCTGCCCGTCCCAACTCGGCGCGCGCCCGGTATGCGAACGCTGTCCCTGGCTCTGCGGCTCCCAAGAAGACGTCCGTGCCCGCGGTCAAAGGCGCGGCAGTTGAGGCCATCAAGATCATCATCAGCAACCTCCCGGCGGACGTAACGGAAGCTGCTGTCCGGGTACGTGCTCAGACCTATACCGAATCTAGGAACCTTGTCTGACTCGTCAGGATCTCATGCAGAGCACCATCGGCCCCGTCCAAAAAGTGCAAATGAGCTACAACGCCACGGGCAAGAGCACTGGCTCGGCTACTGTGATTTTCCGGAACAAGGGTGACGCCAACAAGGCGCATGCCGCCTGTAAGCCTGAAGAGTGGTTCTCTCGCTGAGATCAGATCACAACAGAATGATCGACAACCGTTAGTCGCCACAGCTGCACGCCCGTTTATGTTCCCAACTAATTCCCGCCTCTCAGAGCGACCCATGAAGGTCGAGATCGCTCTTGATCCCAGTCAGATGCAGTCACTGGCGTCGCGTGTCGCGCCGGCCCCGACGACCGCCAGCGGGGGACGCGGCGCAGCGGCTCCCAAGCGGGCGGCCAAGCCCCGTGCACCTCGGCCAGCCAAGAAGACCGCAGAGGAGCTTGATGCTGAAATGGCCGTACGTGCGGCGGGTACTGGAGGGTGCCAGGGCTAATCAACCTTCAGGCGTACAAGGACAACACTGCCGCATAATAATGAGACCTGCATGTATACTGGTGCCCTGAGAGCCCTTCAGTTCAAGATCGACCCGCCGCCTCCCACGCGTCCAGGATGGACAAGGGGTTGGATGCAGTCGCCTTCTTGGCCTCCCTGAGCCTGAATATAAAGTTCGCCAGAATCGCCACGAACAAGGCGATACAAATGAAGATCGGGCCATACAGAACGTCTGGCCTAATCAGCAGTGAACCGGGTTGCTTCGCTCACCGAAGGATGCCGATGTCCGTCTCGAGATCATTGTCAAACGCCTTTGGAAGATAACGCAGCCATAGATGAGAACGCCGACGGAACTGTCTGATCAGCACGTCCAAATGAGCGAGCGGCTCCACTCACATCACGCAGTACGCTGCGGCAAAGTACCGCGACGAAGGGTCTTTTGCTCCGTTGTATAGGCCAGAAGCAATTGTTGAGAGCAGCAAACCCATTGAGATATATGCGAAGAACGTCCGCTCGTTCGCGAACCATACTTTGCTCTCAACCTTCACAGGGGTCTCTACCTTCTTGGGAACCCGAACCTGGATACCCGGCTCGTTGATCGAATGGTAATCCGATACCAGAGGTCGATGAGGCTGATCTGGGATCCTGTCTGCTCGTTTGGCTTTGCTTCGCTGGCCAAAGACCCTTGCGGGCAACTGTTTCAGAGCATCGCTAGAGAAGCTGACTGTCAGTAAGCGACGAGTCCACGCGCTCACGGATGAAAGAAGTTGTCCGAGACGGATTGTGACGCGGTACCCTGCAGTGGAGTTCTCTGGCGACGTCAGCTCGCCATACCAGCCCAGCAAGGGAGGCTCGCTACCTCTGTGGATCCGGACATGTCTTCGATGAGTCACAAAAACTTGGGCACTCCGTGAAAGAAGCACGGTAACTATCAAGTCACACTTGATAGATAGAAGGAACGTGCGTGACGCTGTATTACGGCATCGATCCAGTCATTCCTTCTGTGTTGCTGTTGGACATTTTTGTAACTGAGTCGAAGTGCGTCAAGTATTCAGTTACATAGTCACAGTCACAGTTAAGGGGCCTCCTTGATACTAGATGCCACCTTCGTCACTTTAGAAGATCCGTCGCCTGGACGTCTAGCAGGAACGGTTTTCCGCCGAGAAAGATTGCTCCCCGCGCTACCCACCTCCGCTTTCTTGGTCTCCGTTCGAGACCTTGTCCTCGCTAGCAATGCCGCCCTTCCGTGTGCGGGATCAGCAATCCGGATCTCGTAACCACCTGGTGGCGCCTCCTCGTCCGAATCGGATGGCTCCATGATGTCGTCTTGAGGCCGAGTGGCGGGCTTTCGGAGAGGCTTTGGTGGTAGCAAGCTGGCCTCGAGCGCATTGGTGGGCAGAGCGATCGGTGACGTCGAGGGCGAGGTCGGTCGCTGCGTTTCAATGACAAAATAGCCCCCTGCTGGAGGCTCGTCATCGGAATCGGAGGGAACCATATCGGCTTTCTGCCGGGGCACGGATTCAGGCTTCAGCTCGGGCTTTTTGGCCTTTTTATTCTGCCATCAGCGACGCCAAATGTGTCGGCTCACCAGCTGCATGCCGACCAAAAAGCTGTCCTGATGCTCGATGAGGAACTCCAACACTTGCTGCGACGCCACGTGCTCTTTCGGACGCATGGCATGCGCAGGGTGGGACAACACTCCGGGCTGGAAGATCAAGGCGAGGTCTATCATGAGCTCGTTGCCTCTGGCGACCATCTTACTAGGCGCTGTCATCAGGTTCTTGTCGGACTTCTTTGCGAATACGCTCAGGAGGTCAAGCACGTAGAGTAGTAGGTGTTGGTTTTCTGGAGGCATTTGTCTGATGAGCTCCTTGTAGCGTTTGATAGCTGCAGGCAGTGGTTCGACGTTGAGGCCATCACGGAACTGGTATCAGCACTGCCCATCGCGCGCTACTCACTTCCTCGTATAGATTCATGGGAATGATCGATTCCTAGGTTCAGCTGCATACGCGATGAACCAGCTCACCGGCATCATGGTCAAATATCTGGTATTAGCTACGATCCAACTCGGAGAACATACCTTCTGAAAATGGTCGCCACATCGTGAGAGGTGTAAGATAGCATCTTCCAGTCCACATTTCTCCCGTACTTCGATTAGTCCTTTCCTGATGAACCCTCACCTTCGGACCATTGTCAAAGATCATTTGCAACTCTCGCATGCGCTTGGTCGACCCCGAAATTCGGAAAGTCCCTTCCACTTCGGTAGCATGTTCCTTGAGGTAGAGACCACACTTGGCCACGACGACAGGGATCGAGCTGCACTCAGTACAGCGATCTCGCCACGACTCACCCCCAGACAAACAGGTTCCCATCGGGGTCCGCTGTGGAGATCTGTACAGAAGCATATTGGATAGACTCGGCCAGGGGCACACCGAAAACATGGGGGCCGCTTCCCTGTTCGGGCCGGTCCCGGAATCCCTTCCACCATTGCTTGAGACCCGTTCCGTCTCGCTCGGAATCTCGCGATCGGATGGGCTCGAGATCCGATGCGCCGCGAGATATCTTGCGTGTCCTGACAGTGGAGGGTGCTTCCCGTTCCTCCGGCTGAGAAGTTGTAGTTGGATTCATGCTTGGAGACTCGTCCTCATCTCCGGCAGTGTAGTTCGCTGCCGACGGGTAGGATATGCGACCCTTGGCAGGTGTTGGGGATGGTCGCGTAGACACCATGGCTTCTTACGACGAGGATGGCACTTTCTGATAGTAGAATACAGGTTGCAGCTGCCAGGGCCTCGTGTGAAAGGGGAGGTTCGCATGGCCGGGCGAGAATCGTCGTCATGCGGCACTTCGGTGGCGTCGGTGGCGTCGATGCGCGACTGATTTTCCTAAAATATTGCCCGGCACGCTAGAATTGCTTCACATATGCGCGTGCGATCTCTGTCGGTCGTGTACATGCTTCTGGAGACATTATCAAAAGTGATGATGCTCGCCGGTCTTCTGAAGGGTTAGAATGGCAGAGGCAGACTGTCTTGCGAACCCATCCGCCCAGTCCCAATGAGCATCAAGCACCGCCTATAGCCCTCTGATATCCGCAACGCCTCATCTACGTGACATCGATGGCCCAGATGCTGGCTCCGCGGCAACCACCTGTTCATGCCCGGGGCTGGACAGCGTCTTTGTCATCTGCATCTCAAGCATCGCAAAGTCTATCAGCGTTAACCAGATTCAACATGAGCAAGTCGGTCATGTGGTATGGAGCGCCTTCGCCTGCTATTCGAGTGGGTTTGGAACCTTGCGTCGGTACGCTGCAGAGCCGGGACGTCTCAATGCTTGGACCCATCTGTCGAGAGAATCGTTCGGATTAGCCGTGCTCACTGTCGCAATCGATCCTGTCTTGCCGTCCGTCGTCCCGCCAAAGGCCATGTCCTAGCGGTCCGAGATCCGTGTCACAGATCCGTTGAGAAGTGCAGCGACTTACTGAGCTCTTCCTCGCCAACTTATGCAGAAGGCGCCCCGGTAACCCAGGATGAATCTTGGATGACGTCGACGGAGACAGCTTGTTGGATAGCGATGTCATCTTGGGCCTCAGAGGGATCCAGAGGGTGCTCAGCATGCCAGTGACAACATAAAGGTAGTTATCAGGGGGCCACTCCACCTCTGCATACCCAAGGTGACTGACGATACGTTGCGGCCGACAATCGCTTAATGGGTGTTCGATCCGGAAGATACAAGTCTTGGCCGACATCGATCAACCAATGAAAGAGCAAATGTGGGCCTTATCTCTTGACATCTTGCGGTTGAGCTGCACAGAAGCACATCAGACGCGATACATCACCATCAAACCGATCTTATACAAATGAATACAACTTAGAAGCGGACACATTGACCGTTAGAGATACAGATGAAAACAAATCAGAGCTGAGATAGTCCATGGTTGTACAGAGAGGCGACCAGTTGCTGGGGTCTCAGATCACCGGAGGGTGATACGAAGGACATGGCTCGGTCGGATTCACTTCTTGCCTTTCGAATTGCCTTTCGCACCGGGTGCTGGAGGCAAGCCGCGTCCAGCACCTACCGGCGGAGCTGGCTTTGACATAGGCACAGTCACCCCTTCCGCAGACGTGATCTGCAGGAGACATAAGCATTCATGTTGTCGTGGAAGCAACGGCTGGCGACGCACTGCTCGCGGTGCTTGAGCGATCAAGGCTTGAGGAGCGTCGGCTGCCTGCATCGAATGCAACACGGCCATGTTGCCGAGCAGTTTCCCGTGTTGTCGGCTAAGATCGCTAACCTGAGAAATCGCCTTGTTCACCTCGTACGAAGCCAGCTGCTCGAATCGACCGACGCGGGCTTCACCATCGTCAACACACGTCATCACTGTATGTGCCGAGCTCACCCTCGACGTCGAAAGCGACTGCTTCCTTCATTGCCTCCACGAAACGGACCATCTCCCCCTTGATGCTCTTCTGGTCGGCGGACAGGGATTGTAGCATTTGCTCATTGGCAGCTTGCTGCTGGCTCAATGCAGACCGCATCTGCTCTACCACTGATCTGTCAGCACACAGCTCCAGGAATCACAGAATACTCACCTGCTGTTAAGCCCAACATGCGCTGCCGGTTTTCATGGATCATAGCCGTGACTGTCTCGGTTCGGGTCGCCTCGCTCGCTTGGAAGCTTTTCATGGTGCTCTGCAGATCCAACACGAGCCCCATGAGGCTGGCCGGCGTAGCAGCTACCGCACCCGCTTGCGGTATTCCGCCCGTGAGGGTCGAGCCGATGGATTCTATGCCCTCTCCCATGTTCTTGACGAGTGTCTCCAGCCAGACATCCATTTTTGTCAAGTCTGGGCGGTCAGCGCAATTGAGAGCTGAGGGCCTTACATTTCACAATGTCATCCGAGTTCTGCGTTTGCAAGCTTCTCGCCTCGTTGAGCTCTGTGACCTGCTTAACCACGTCTCCGAGCTGCTTGGCAAGTGCATCCGAAAGTGTCGTGTTCCCATCTTTTGAGGATCGTTGAGCTCCTTGTTCGCCGGGCTGGGCTCCCTGCTTCTCCAAAGATTTGGCCGACTCCGCCAGTCCCTCATCGGCCGCGACAACCTGCTACTGATCAGCCTGATTCCTAGCAGCTGTCAGGGACATACGACGTTTGACATGATCTTTGCGACCTCCTCGCCCGCCTGCTGCTCCTCGTCTGTAGCGAGCTTCTCGGATCCCTCAGGTACCGCTGCAATGGGCGGTTCCACCGAAGAGGGACCCTCATCGCGACAGACGACGGCAGGTGCTGTACTCTTCGCCTTCGACTTCTTCATCGTTTTCGCGTTACAGACTGCATTTGGTCCTGGCGTAGGGAGAGCCGAAGTTTTCTCTGCGGCGACGTCCGGCGTCTTTGTGACCGCTCTTTCCTCCTCTTCTGTCGTCTTCGGGTCGACGCTCACGAGCACCGGCCTAGGAGGCCGTTCGTCGCCTTCCGCCTCCGGGTCTGCTGCTGTGGGACCCGCCTGGGGCTCAGCAACTGACCGGTTGGCGGGTCCGCACGAATGCAATAGGAGCTCCAGTTTGCTGTGAATAGAGGCGAGACCCGGCTCGTCGACGACCGGCCGCCGTTGAAGACCTTCTTCTGCGAGCCTCGAAAGAAGAAGCGTGTTTCTGGTGTCCTGCACTGCGAGTTCGATACTGGCGAGGCGATCACTGAGCGCAGCGTCATTCGTCGAACTTCGGCTGGTCGACTCTCTTGCGGCGACGACGCGTTCGACCTTCAAGGCAAGATCCTGAAGATCTGTCTGGATCGCCTGTAGCTTCGCAGCTAGGGGATGCTCCTTGCCTGCGTATCTCACGCCATCTGACGGAAAGGGAGATGATGGAGCGGTACCCAGAGCGGGGAGACGTTGGGCGTCCTGGGCAGCCGGACCAGCTGCGAGTACAGAATCTGTGGGATCTCCGCCTTCGGCCGGTTGAAGTGCAGGCTGACGTTCCGGCTGCGAGAGGTTGCCCGGTATCCAAGGTTCTGGGAAAGCAACGTGACTGATGTGGGTCAATTGGCGGTCAAGACCTGACTGATGATCGTCCTCCAATGCGGACCGTCGCTTAGGCGGTACTTCCTGACAACCCTGGCCGACGGTATGTGCTGCCAAAGTGGTTAACTCAGGCGCTGGACGCCGAACCTGGGACGCGGATCTTGAAGGGTTCAAGTCAGCTGGGTCGAAATCGAGGACGCATTCTGTCGAAGGCGGCGGCGACTTGCCGATGGCGACGGGATCGTTGTCGACTGCAGATCCGCTTCGCGGACCCACGCGGGGCGCCTGCTGGGCATGAACGAATGCCGTCTGGCGGAATATAGAAAGCTCGCGTTCTGTGGTCGGTGGATGCTCGAGGGTAAAATGCGATGGGCTTTGTATGGATGTTGCGACCGTTGCGCACGGAACCATCTGATCCGCGTCTTCACCCGGCGGCCGGATGGTCTCGATGGTATGCGGACCAGGATTGTCCAATTCGGTAGGCCGCAGGAGGCTCTCGAGACTACTTCGGATCTGGTGCTCCGCAGACTCCGAGACGTAGTTAGGCGTTCTGCCGGGTCTGTCGACCGGCTGCTCTTCCGCTAACGAGTCGCTGTTCCTCTTCGTCGCCGTGTGCAGCGGCGCATCTTCCAGATCGTCGAGATAGACGATGCCATTCAATAGGCCAGCGCTGCCAAAACGCTCATCGCTTTCTGGCCCGGGGTTGGTTTGAGCGTACGCTCTCGAGGCCCTTCGTTCCGCAACATTGGAAAGTAAGCCGCCTAGGACATCGGCTGCCTTGCCCTTGTCTCTCGCCCGTCTGCCGAAATCCTTGAACTTGCTGATTGCGCCTTTTATGGGGGAGACGGCACTGACACCTCGTCGAGGTCTCGGTGAATCGGGCCCATACGAAGGTCCAGAACGGATCGACAGCGTCGGGGATGGGGTCCGCACCAGCCTGGATGGTAGTGTTGGGGTCTTCAAGCAGCCGCTGTCAGGACGATCGAGCGACTCTGAGCTGGCCCAGCCATCTATCGTCCGCATCGGACCGTAGTTTGAGTCATTGCGCCCCGCGGTCCGAGTCTTGCCACCGAGAGAGTCGTCTCTCGGAGAGCCATGAGACTCAAAGATCTTGCCTGGCGTAGGCAGGGGTTTTCTGTCCAAGTAGCGATAAGCCGATTGTGTTTGAGTTTGGTCTCGCTCCT
This sequence comes from Cutaneotrichosporon sp. M94-02A, assembly GCA_037040355.1. Lineage (NCBI taxonomy): Eukaryota > Fungi > Basidiomycota > Tremellomycetes > Trichosporonales > Trichosporonaceae > Cutaneotrichosporon > Cutaneotrichosporon sp. M94-02A. Next base: position 16,353 of record JAXQGU010000047.1, read on the forward strand.
GGAAAGGCTGATCAGCCGAAGGCCGGTTCTCCCAGTGCTGTATCAAGCGTTTGGCGGAGCCAGCGATTTCCACCTGATGCTCCTGCCTTGAGTCGACTTTCCGTATGTTGGTCGTCTCCTTTCCATCAACGAAATAGGACGAAGTCGCCCGAGACATAGGCGTGACCGGTGATGGCACTGCCTGTGTCGAAGGTCCAGCGGAGGTAGGATCAAATTGAACCCCCAGGCCCCGAGGGAGTCCAGAGCGATCATGACATTCAGACGAGCTGCCCATGTCTAGCGCCTGCGGTACGGGTTTTCGCCTCGACGGGCTCGCTAAGCCAGTGGCCGATTCAAGGGCCACCTTGGAAACCTTGTCAGCGGCTGACCGCCGTTCGATGCGAAGAGGCGAGGTCGATCTCCTGCGTACTGCACGCCCTGAGCTCCCCCTCGTCACACGAGGGGTCGCGTTCGGATATCGATCAGCGGTCTCGAACGCAGTAGCCCGTTCTTTGACACTCAGGCCCGGTGTCAAGGGCGTTTGGGCATAAGTCTGGGGCTGATCGGGCTTGCTGCTGGTCGGCCGCACCGTGGTGAGCGAAGCGGTCGAGGCTGCGGGGTAGGTACTGCTTGGGAAGGAGAGATCGAATCCGCCCATCTTGCTTCGGGGACTGCTAAGATCAGGCGTTGTAAGCGCTGTCTCGTCCGTGCAAGTCCCCTCCGATGGTGAATATGATGTGGTGGAGATGACGGACGCTGCAGTCGCCCTACTGTACATGGGTGGGCGCATCATGGTGAGTGAAACTGCCTCCCCAGCCGGGGGGAGACCGCGCTTGCTGCGACGAAGGCTGGATAGTTAGGACGCGCTGCCATGGACCGGTGGCTTGCAATCGAGCCCCCCGCTCGAAGCGGAGTCGGAGTTCTTGAAGGTGCTAGCTGTTATGCAGGAGGACAAGTAGCTTAGGTTTGTGCATGTTGAGCCCGAGCTGCGCTGCCACGTGCTGGCGCAGCGACCACAGGACATCCTACAGCCCTACCTATGCGACATGTACTGTACGGTCTAGAGACGGGGCTGTCCGGACTGGAAAGTCAGTCGCGTGATGGCTGATAAGCGGGACGGAATGAGTTGCCACGTCATGTCTCGCCAGGCCGAAACGTCCGAAAGCGGTGATGGGGACGGGAGTTTTCCGCCGAGAGCAGGACGAGTAGAAAAACAAGCCCGGCTGAGGGCTAGTTTTGTTCTGGTCAACATGGCTACAGGTCAGTCTCAGATGTTTGCGCAGGTTCAGGACTCGCCGCTGACCAATTCCAGCCCCTCAAGGCGTGTCTGTTGTGTAAGTTGCGCCCCCGCGGACACCGTTTCTTGCTGTCCTCGTGGTTTGCTTTGCGAGCCATCCTCCCCTTTACCGATGGGGCGTCCGCGCTGACCTCGTCATAGCCTCGGAGCCCAGTGGGGCGATGAGGGCAAGGGCAAGCTCGTTGACATCCTCGCCGCTGAGGCGGACATCTGTGCGCGATGTGCGGGTGGTAACAATGCCGGCCACACTATCGTTGTGAAGGACGCCAAGGGCGAAAAGAAGACTTACGCCTTCAACCTCCTACCCAGTGGTGGGCTTTTCTGTGCTCAATGCTGCCGCGGTGCCACTGATATCCTGATCAGGTCTCATCAACCCGACATGCAAGGCCTTCATCGGCTCTGGTGTGGTCGTCAACGTGCCAGCGCTCTTCAACGAGCTTGACACTCTCGAGCGAAAGGGTTAGTTAGCCCAGCATCAACTCATCAGGCATCATCGCTGAGGAAGCCAGGTCTCTCCTGCGCGGACCGACTCTTCATCTCCGACCGTGCTCATCTCGTTCTTGGCTTCCACCAAATTGTCGATGGTCTCAAGGAGATCGAGCTCGGCGGGTCGTCCATTGGCACCACCAAGAAGGGCATCGGGCCCGCTTACTCGTCCAAGGCGTCCAGGTCCGGTCTCCGTGTGCACCACCTCTACGACCCCAGCTTCCCTGCCAAGTTCAGGAAGCTCGTCGAAGGCCGCTTCAAGCGATACGGTCACTTTGAATTCGATACCGAGGGCGAGATCCAGATGTATCTGGTGCGTACTGAAATCGTTCCGCATAGCTCTCAAGACTTATACCTGCAGGCTTTCGCTGACCGACTTCGACCGCACATCGTCGACGGGCCGACGTTCATGCACAATGCTCTGAGCTCGGGCAAGCGCATCCTTGTCGAGGGTGCCAATGCTCTCATGCTTGACATCGACTACGGAACCTACCCGTTCGTCACCTCGTCGTCCACGTCGATCGGCGGCGTCTGCACTGGCCTCGGTATCCCGCCTATGGCCATCAAGAACGTCATCGGTGTCATCAAAGCGTACACGACTCGGGTTGGCGGCGGTCCCTTCCCCACCGAGCAGTTCGACACCATCGGCGAGACGCTGCAGGAGGTCGGCGCTGAATACGGCACGGTCACCGGTAGGCGAAGGCGATGCGGCTGGTTGGATCTGGTTGTTATGAAGTACTCGACCATGATCAACGGCTACACCAGCCTCAACCTCACCAAGCTCGATGTCCTGGACGGCTTTGAGGAGATCAAGGTCGCTACAGGCTACAAGATCAACGGGGTCGAGATCGAGGGCTTCCCCGGTAAGTCGACTGCCGTCACGCTTCTCTAGATTCCTGTTCTGACACGACTAGCCGATCTGGACCGTCTTGCCGAGGTCGAAGTGGTGTACGAGACGCTCCCCGGCTGGAAGTCTGACATCACGAAGTGCGAGACGTTCGAGTCGCTGCCCCCCAATTGCCAGGCGTACTGCAAGTTCATTGAGGACTACCTCAAGGTCAGAATACGGTACATTGGCGTTGGTCCTGGTCGCGAGAGCAGCATCACCGTGTTCTAGAAGCCGTTCACAAGCTCAAGCCATGCATTCCATGCTTCTGCTAATTGCGCCAGCTGCGCCACCACATACGGTCTGCCAAGGTTTCGCGTTTTAACGGGGACCACGTGTTTCAGTCGCGGACTCCTATCCGCATGGAAAAGGCATACATCCAGTGTTCGACAGTCTTTGAAGGCTCTCCTTAGGATCAGAGTGCGACGGGAATGCTCGTGTGCAGCGCATAGTGATCGCCTCAACCAGACTTGAAGGCCGCAAAAGGAAGGGCAGGTCTTTTGAGGGGAGAGCTTTGGGCTGAGTGGCGTTTGGGGGCGTGCGCCAAAGGTGACGACATTGGCGGGAGATTCGCTTGGCGGCTGTGTGCGTTTCGCGTCTCAGCCCCTTGACACACACGACACACACGATGCAACGCCTCAGGCGGGGGCGGGCGAACGTCTACTCGTTCAACGTTGAAACACCAAACGGCCCCCAAGGACCATGCATCTATTCACCTGACAGTTTCTCTCCCTTGTTCCTTCCCTCTTCTCACCTTCACCTTCCACCTCGAATCCGGCAATATAGCGATAGGCTGGCTCCTATCGTCTTGTTCGCTCAGAGATCTGCATCGCACTCTCGGTAAGCTGTGTCCACAACAGGTGAGCTCCTGTCATTGCCCAGTTGCTGCATATCCTATTGTCCGGAGCGGAGAAGTTGGCTGACGATTGCATAAGACCCTCGAACGCACGCTCACCGTTGCATTTCTGCCCTTGCTCTCGACCTCGACTCCTCCGTTGACCGAATCCTTACACGCCTGGCAGCACATCGCCAAACTCGACTAGGACGACCTCGGCGCTCGACACGAAACACTATCGTCCCCGTTGTCCTCCTTTCACCGCACCGTCGTCGCCCCGCCAAGCCAGGATCAGGTATCCTAAACCTACGCGAGCCGGACGCACAGACCCTTCGTCTCCCTCGACTATCACGGTTCTCTGCTCTTCTCGATTGAACCGCATCTACGCCCGTCCAGTCAAATAACATGCGGTTCACTGTCAAGTCTGGCCTGTTCGCGGCCGTTCTCGCTTCTAGCAGTGCGCTGGCGCATATGCAGATGTCATACCCGCCCATCCTGAACGGGAAGTACAACAGCCTGATCCCCAACGAGAACAAAGGCGAGTGCACGGGCTGGTCAAGTCAGATCGTTTAGCTGATGATCCAGACTGGAACCCCCAGAACCCGCTCGAGCCTGACGGCTCCAATTTCCCATGCAGGGTTAGTCAACCCTTATTAGCTAGAACGATCTGAGCAGCGCTGACCTCTCCGACAGGGATGGATTGGCAAGGACAAGAACAACGTCGCCACGTTCCAGGCCGGACAGACCATGAACTTCTCGCTAATCGGAACCACTCCGGATGCCTATGTGCCGCACGGAGGCGGATCTTGCCAGGTCGCGCTAAGCTACGACTCTGGCAAGACCTGGAGCGCCATCTGGTCTTACATGGGCGGTTGTGTACTCGACAAGACCACCTACGACGTCATTATTCCCCCTGAGGCACCAAGCGGAGAGGTTTTGTTTGCCTGGGACTGGTTCAACCTTCAGGTACGTGTTGTGGAGAAGCGCAGGATCCGTGCGACTGTGCCAGCGTTAACTATCTTGCAGGGCAATCGCGAGATGTACCAGAACTGCGCGCTGGTGACAATAGCGGGTGGTGGCGCCGGCTTGAATGACAAGAAGGCTTTCCCCCCTCCGTTTGTCGCTAATGTCGGCAATGGTTGCGCTACCATCGAGGGTCAGAATGTCGTCTTTCCTTCGCCCGGCAAGAACGTCTTCTATGGCGGCGTGTACGCTTCCACTCGGCCGAACACCCCTACTGGCTTTACCGGCAGCAACTGTGTTCCTGCTGGCCAGCAGGACGCCGGGGGTTACGATGGCACGCCGGGCCCCGCGCCCGCCCCGAGCCCGTCGGCAAGCGCACCTGTCCCATCAGGCAGCTCGCCCATCCCCTCAGTCAACCCTCCCACCCCGACTGGCGCCTCCACGCAAGTGCTCATGGCTCCTCCATCGTCGTCAACAGGTTCAACGGCCTCCGTTTCCGCCAACACACCTGCTGGGTCTCCATCGCCGGCCAACTCGCCCTTGCCCACACCATCGAAAGTCTGCAGGCGCCGCAAGCGCCATGTCGTCAAGAAGGCGGCCAGCGTGAACAACGGCGTCAGCGACCGGTCTGAACCAGTGATGGCCTTCGCCGACGGCAACATTTTCGCACACCATCACCGCGGCATCGAGCGGAGGCACGAGCGGCTCGTGCGGAGAAGGGTCGCTGCTCTTCCTGCTGGTCGTCCGGAAGCGTTGTAGATGGTTGAGAGTCGGCCATTGATCGTTAGCTTGTGGTTACACCGGGTGCGGCCACATGACGGTACACTGGATGTGCTGTATCTATCGCCTTATGCATTGACTGCTGGGGCTCCAATTACAAACAGGCTATCCGTGCCTGAGTGATGCTGGAAAGTCAGTCGCGTTCGAGCAAGCAATGTTCTGGTTCCTTGCATTGTTCTTCCGCTAAGACAGCCGATTCGCCCGCTAGTGTTGGCCATGTTGCACTCTTGACAAGGCCTTACTCGCCAGGAAGTCAGCTCGCAATGTTCACACCCCTATCAAAAGGATCTGAGAGGGCTCAGGACAAGCTTTGGGGTGAGCATCGCGCTCAAACCGACCTATAGTACTCAATCTCACTCCGAGCAGAGGAGGGCAAATCGCCAAGGAAGGCCCGTACAAACCACCAGGGCCTGGGTTTTGCTAGCTCCAGCCGAGCTCTCGCTGGGCCGTCAACATTGTCTGGCGTGGCAGCCGAGTCAGTCAGCACCGAACCGAGTCCGAATGATACTCTCGCCAGTCCTGTCAGGCGGACACGAACTGCCCGACGGCACAGCTCTTTTGATGAGGAGGGCTCGAATGATCGTTTAAGGCTGTTCTTTCGTGTGAGTAGGCATATACTTCCTTCCGACCGAGACTGATCGACTGCTCCAGCCCACACGCAAGGAGGTCGACAGCTGGTTGAGCTCGTTCTGGAAGCGGCACTTAGTGCTAGTCCTGCTTCCCTGCCTGACTGTAAGCAAAACCTCTAAACTCCGCTGCTCACCTGACTCCGTATCAAAGGTCTGGATCTGGGTCGCGGTGCCATTTCCCGTCTCGGATCCGTACAATGATGACCCGTTCCCGGAGATTCCCAAGTGGCCTCACAGACCGCCTCCGGAGGGAAGTGGAGACCGCCAACCAGATACCGGCCAGCCAGAGCTGCCCTTCGACGTGAACTTCTACTTCTTCCTGTTCTGGTACTACGGGTACGTGACTGCGTAACGGAGCTTTCAGGGCTCGCGGGTCAGAAGCTGATGGGGCGTAGGATGTACTTGGCAGTGGCTCTCTTCTTCATCACGAACCTCTTCTCGCTCTACAGGCTGAGTAAGTGTTCCTGATGAGGTCGCCGAGCTTATCTCAAGACTGGTGGCCTTCAGCTCTCGGTGGCCGCATCAGCTACGCGCTCAACTGGGCGCTGGTGCTCGTCCTAGGACTAGCCGCGCATGATCTCGACTTATTCCATCTGAGAAACAGATGGCAAAATCGTGATCCCCATGACGAGGTGGACTGGGAGCGCAAGAGTTGGTCACTCGTTCGCGTGAGATCCGCAACCGCTCACGACCGTAGCGTTCTGGGTTTTATTGAGCTTTGCGGCCATGTTGATGCCGGCTCTCGCTTGCTTCTCAAAGCTCAAGCGCGACAAGCGCCACAAATACCGCCATACAGAGAGCTCAGTCACCCGAACGTCAGTGTCTCCGGAGCCGCTCGTCCCGCTCGAGGGCTGACCCTGGTAGCTTCTTCGAACAGAATTTCGGGAAGAGGATACCTGCGTCTTGGTTGCGCTTCTTGTGGTTTATGACGTGCCTAGGCATCGCGTGCTTCGCTCTGATCGCTGGGCAAGGTAAGTCTCTCGAACTCAGCGCACTCCCGCTGACCCATGGCAGCATACGCAAGCCTCTTCTTGTCGACCTTGCCTCATACATCCCTCGACGCAGGCACCTGGGTCTGGTCTTGGGTGATCAGTGAGTCGACCCTGCGATTCACGCGATGAAACCTGAGATCTTCAGCTGTGACACTCCTCTCGCAGTGCTCCATGTTCATACTCGGGAACAAGGTTCGATCACGAGCGCTCCTGTTCCTGTACAGGCTATTCTTCCAACTGGTATACCACGCGTTCTATCGCAACCTCGTGAGCCGGCGGAAACTCGATATAGCCCGCGATCTGATATCGCAGTTTGCTCGTCTCCGTTCACCCTCGCAGTTCGCCACGGTCCAGCTCCTGTCCTCGGCGCTTGTCGTGGTGGTCTTCCCCCTGCAGATGACCAGACAGTGGCACCGAGTCCTGCAAGTGGTCATCGGCAACCCTCAGCCGTATGAGGAACACGTCGAGACCATTGCAAGCAGCTTCTATGTCCGCGGCTTGGCGCAGAACATCTCGATGGTCGGCTTCCTCGGCTGGCTCAGCATCTTGCATTTCGGTCCGAACAGACGTGCGTGAAATGAATCAAGGACTGGTTCACGATCGCTGACCGACACAGAGGTATACCCATTCTTCAGGTTCCAGGAAAGTCCAGAAGACCCTTACACCTTCCACATGACATTCATCGCCTCGAGCGTCATTTGGGTGAGCCGCCCGAAAGTGCAGAGCAAGCTCGTAGACGAAATGAAGACTTACCTGCATCAAGGCAGTTGAGCTGCTGAGCTCTTTCGTGGCGAGGCAGGGGATGAGAATGGCTTTCAACATCGACGTCTCGCAGGTCGGGCTGGACGAGATGCGCGAGTATCCAGAGCTTGGTGAGCGATCTTTCAAACGTGCCATCGAGCCCAAGCTGATACGCCGTAGTCCCGGCATGCGGTCAGTCTGCTATAGACGCAAGCGCGGCCAGCGTGAGTGCTGACGTGATTGCAGGCTGGGCCTCCGTCCATGTATCAATGAACATCCTCCTCTTCCTGATCAAGTTGAACTTCCGATGAGAGCAAGGCCAGGAGAATCAGTCCGGTGACCGTGTTGTATGTAGTTCAGTATCAGAATGTATAATCATCATCGTCATCATCACCAGATATAACGCAGATCAGTCGTACAGATAAGATACAGAGGATGAATCCAACGCGAATGCGAGAAGGGTCAGTGAGAGAATGTCGTGCCCACGCGAGATCGCTAGGCTCGAAGGATCGATCTGACTCGCGAAGGTGTCCTGTTGGAGAGCCTTGCGGAGGTTTGGCTGTGCGTGGCCAGCGGTCGACTATATCATCTCAGCTCGACGCGCTAGTCGTATGAGGGTCATTGAGCGACTTACGGGCCAGCCAAGACGTAGGCATTCTCCTTCATCCCGCTTGCGAGCGATTTGGTAGAAGTCCTCGGAAACGTGGTCCCGGTTGCTGTCCGAGGCGGAACGGGGATCTTCGAGATTGGCGCTTCGCGCGCTTTACCGACCCGTGCATTCTCTTGTGTCGGTCCGTCCGAATTGCGTCGCCGTCCCCAGCCCAGTGCCGCGCGCCTGTCCTCCGAACTGAGTCTTTGGCGGCCGATGGGGTCCGTCTTCTCAGCGCTCGGAGCTCCCGTAAGGGTGAGCGGCTTTCTAGTCATCGCCGAGGGAGGTGCGTTGCCGTTTGCTTTGATGTTCGCTGCTGCTTGAGATATTTCCCGCAGCCCGAAGGCGTCTGCGTCCCGAGGAATTGCCACTTGCAATCCCGTTCCCGCCCTGCTCGGTGGAGGAAGGCGTGTCACGCTCGTTGGCGGCTTGGTCATCACCGTCATGGCTGGGGCTGTCTTTGTTGAGGATGCTTTCGAGTCGGTGAGACTGCTTTGGTAACCCAACTGACGGGAGTCGATCAAGCTTCTCGGCTTGCCACCTTCAATCTCGACCGCGCCGGGTGACCCGCGGCGAGCGGAGGCGACGGGCAGTCCGTACGGCGACAAGGTGACGCGCGACGACGAGAATGAGGCTTTCTTTTTGTGCGTCATTCTCTCGCCGAGAGGTAGCTGGTCAAGAGGGCGATACAGGTCGTTAGACTGGGCGAGGAAGGCAGCCAGCGCCTCCTTCGTCATCGGAACGTCTGACGATTCCGTAGAGTGCCGCGGCTCGACGCCCGTGTCACGAGCGCAAACCGCCTCAGCTTCCCGCTGCAAGTGCAGCCATGAGGTGATCGCCGAGGCGTGCTGAGGTTCCTCGTCCCACGAGACGACCATCGGCTCCGGCTTGAGCGTTTGCTGCGAGGACTGGTCCCGCACGGTGGCGCTCTTCACGCCGTTGACACGCTCTGCGTCGGCGCGTAGCGTAGCTTGCGAAGGCTCATTCCGCGCAAAAGTACCGAGCTCGTATGCCAGAGATGACTTTTGGCGTGTGTGTCCGGAAGGCTTCATGTACTTTCCATTCCAGACATGAGACGTCGGCGCGTCCGACAGTCTGCTCAGCAGTGATAGGCGCGACGAGACGTCCGAAGTTGAAGGGGAGGCGAGACCGGGCGTAGACATAGCCGTGCTGTCATCGAACACAAGGCGGCCCGGCTTGCCACGGCGCGCAACCGGCTTCGAGGGGCGCGAGAAGGAGGTGTTCAGGCCAAGCCGGTCGGAGCCGACTGCCGACCCGAGCGCCACCACTTCACGTGTCAGCCGCACCCATGTAGAAGACAGGCCAAAACACTTACCTTTCGCAGCGATGAGCTCGCCATTAGCCTGAAGGCAATTGTCAGAGCGTTTTGCAGCTATCTTCTCTGCGTATTTGGAAGGATCGAGCGCAGCGTCGTCCGCACTCTCGCAACTGACAGTCGACACATCAGAGACCGGTCGCGTCTTGAGCATAAACTCGGCATCCGATGATGCCGAGGCTGCGTGCGCTCGGGCAAGAGGACTGAAAAAGCTGCCGGACGAGGCAGTAATGGCCTCTTGTGAGTCGAACATGCTGTTGAAAGACTGCTCAGCCGTATCGAACATGCTGTCGTACGATTGGTTGTTCGCCGAGTCGAACATGCTGTCCGTCGAGGAAGCTCGAGAGTGACCTCGAGGGACGACGGAGACATCCTCGGCTTGCAGCTGGAACATCCTGTCTCCTAGGCCGGGGCGGACGAGCTTGCTGACGGAGATCACAGATCCGACACTGTCAAGAGAGTCGTCTCGTCGGTGGGCCGCCCAGTCTGCCCTGCCCCACGACGACTCGCGGGACCCGGTACGCCCGTGACGGCGAACGTGGCTCGACCGGTTCCTGTTATGCATGCTGACAGGCGGCCCTGCCAGCATTGCGTCGATCTCAAGCTTGATCGAGTCGATGGAGACGATTGAGGGGGTCCGCTGACGTCCAACTTCGGGCCTGGTGGTGGAGGATCCGAGGCCGTTGGACAGCATGAACGAATCGCGGCGCTGAGCGACAGGTACCTCCGGCGATCGATGAGGCATGTCGTCGAAGGGCACCAAAGATTGCGACGAAGCGAGATGGTCCGCGAAGTTGACTTCGAAGTGGTTCGTATACTCGCCCGCGATGCCGGTCTCGATGACATCTCCAATGCTAGACATAGTGGCGATACTGAGGCCGGACTCGTCCCTGCGATGTGTCCGTCGACGGCTGGTGACCGGCGGCGCGGCGACGGGCAGAGGCAAGTCTTGATTCCCTTGATTGGGGACCGAGACGGAAGTCGCCGCGTCGGTCATCTTGAAGACGTGCTGCTGGAACGCAAATTGCCCCTGGAAGGGAGCTTTGCGCTGTGGCGTTCCTCCACGGCGGCTGGTTGCAGCAGGGGGAGCCACCGGTGAGGAGACGATGGACTTAGCCGTGTCGAGCTCGTCCGCGTCCCGGAAGACGTCCTCGGTCCAGACGGGACTGTGGCAGCGGGCGTTACTGTCTCGGCGCGGACGATCAGCGCTGAATTCGCTCTTGGTGTCTGGAGATTGCTCGATCGTTGATAGTGGCCGAGGCACCCGCAATGGAGAGTCGCTGAGGACAGTGTTTGCGACACTCGGGTCCGACTCGTACGTAGCGCCTTCCGAGACGGCCTGTACTGTCTCCACGAACGACGCGCGATTATTGCCGTCGTTCATCCATGCCGCCTCCTCGGCGAAGTCGAACTCGCCATTCTGCCCCATCGACTCTGAAAGGATGAAGGCACCGCCGGCCTTGGTGTTTGTGGGCTGTGCAGGTGTCCATTGCGTCGCAATCTTGGGCACATCGGGAGTCTGACGAGTGGGCGCCCGGCGGTCCCTTGGCGTTGCAAACTCGTCCGGTGGCGGAGGCAGCGATATCGCAGGTGCCGCGCGGGCGTTGCGGCGCGGTGCGTTGCGATCGGATCGAGGCGGCGGAGGCAGACCGTGAAGACGAGGCTCGACGATGGTCGTGGGAGGTTCGACGAGGTCAGGGCAGATGAGCTTCTGAAGCTCGAACGGGATGTCGCTGAACATCCGAGCGAACGCTTCGGCTTCCACTCTCTCAGGAGGCGGGGTGATACGCTTGATGAGCTTGGCTCTGTCGATCTGAGCATTGGCAATGGTCTGAGGCAGTGTCGCCTTTGCCTTGCCTCCAGGCGTAGCCGGCCGGCTATATCGGGGTTGCGTCGGCGACGGAGTATCGGTGACAACGCGGCCCGGGCGTAGATTGAGACTGCTCGTCCTTGGCGGTAAGATAGGGACGACCACCGGGTCAAGCGTGGACAGCCCCCCGGGCCTCTCGCTCCTCGAAGCGGTGTGCTTGGTCTGATGTACAGCTTGAGCTGCTGTCGTGGAGCTGACGTATTTCTTCGCCAGATTGGCGCTGCTGCTTCGACGAGTGGGAGTTGGACTGGCCTCCCATAGGGTGTGACCCGCCAGCAGGTCGGTCGCGCCGTGCGGATCGCGACGGCGGGTCTTGAACTCCGGGGATGGGGTGAACTGAAATGTCTTGAACAAATCCAAGAGTCGATCCGTCGCCGAGGCAGCGCGGCGCAGGCTCTCTTTTCAAGCATCAGCCACTTTCAACAGGACCTCCATTCTCTGAACGTACTCTCTCCACTGTCCGGCGTTAAGGTCACTGTAGCGCTTGCATTGCGCCGGAAGGCGAGGTCCATCTCCTCGGCGAACGACTTGAGTCTCGGCAGCGCCACTTTAGGCGCAACACTGTCAGGGTACCGATCATGGACCGGTTCTTTGCCGTGCGGCAGAAGCTTGTCGAAACTCTGCTTCACTTTGAGGCCGAACAGGCCAGTAAGGCTCTTCCTCTTGGGCACCGGTCTAGCGATAGCACTTGCTGCGTTCGGGCGACTTGACACCTGAAGTTGAGGCGCGACGTTGTTGGCCGATCGCGGTTTCACTTGCAAAGGAACGTCCGCCGGCACCAGTGATGCTTCGTCAACCGGAACCTTAGGGACAGGCTTTCGGTGAATCGACATCTTGGTCGGCGTGACTGACGATCGTCTTCGCTGCTGGAGGGAGTCGAAGGGCCTCACAAGAGGCTGAACCTCTGCGATGGCCGCCGTCTGCGAGGGTATGGGGATGTGCAAAGCAGGAAGAGTGGCGCTAGGCTCCGCGGCAGGCGCTGGGCCGGGATGCGGAGCGGCGAACGGGTCTTCGACGGGACTGCGGGCGTTGACCGAATATTGGAGGCGGGTCTTGACCTCATCATCCTTGTGTGCGAGATTGATCTTGATGTAACCTTGCAAGTCAGCTAACACGTCCAGGCGCGAGTGAGCGGTGTCTTACTTTCATCCCGCAGAGGTGATGCCTTGCTGGGCTGTTTCCTGAGCTTGTTTGTCTTCTTTCCTCCTCCTCCCAAGAAGCCCCAAACTCGAGACTTGGTCTTGTCCCGTTGAAGGCCCTGTTGTGTATCGTCGTGGATAACGACGTTACGGCGAGGCGGCGTGGGCAGCGGTGGCAGGCAGCCCTCCGCTGGTCGCGCAGCAGGATGGGGTGATGTCGCGAATGGCATGGCAGCGGGCTGGGTGATTCTGGCCTCTGCCCCGGGAGTGGCGGCATGGTGGCGCGACAGAGTCTCCGAGACTGGCATTGATCCACGGCTGCGGTATTAGCCTTCGGAAGCGTAGGATCGCAGCTAACATACCGATCACAAAACGACAAGGGCATCTGGTGTTCAGGCTTATCGGTGACCGACACAGTTGTCTCTGATTTGCTACGAGTAGACGGTGTGCCGGAAGATCTGTTGGAGGGGGCGGCACCGTGTCGGGAGACCATTTGGACGATGACCGCGCCGGCGTCTTCGCGGCCGAACGGGTCCTCTCCCATGCTCATCCTTCCCTGGGCCACAGGGAGTCGAGGATGGGGCAAAGATAGTGTGGACTGAGAAGCGGTCGAAGCGGCTGATTTGGCTGAGTCCCGCTTGGAAAGGAGAGTAGAGCTACCGTGCGATGCGCGGTGGTCCTTGGCTGGGACATGTGGTGACGAATTTGAGGGCCGGTGCGTGGAGTTGCTGAAGCCGAAGATCTCGCCGAGCCCCCTACGCACTCGATGCTTCCTCGCCTCCGGCTTGTCAACAGAGACGACTGGCATTCTAGGCGAAGAGGGAGCTCTTCGTTCTCGGTTCTCCTTGTTCGCGTTCTCCTTGCTGGTGAAGAAGGACGAGGGCAGCTTTCGCAAGGATGACCGGAAACTCGAGGTGGGCCCCTTGCTCGACGGCATGGGTCGAGGCATATCATACGAGGTCGGCACGCCTGCGGGCCGAGCGCGGCGGGTGTCCTGATACACACTCGAGGCGTGCATGATCTGAGTCGTGGTTGTATGGGAAGATGGCGATGGTGTAGAGTCTGGGCGTGGGGCACAGCAGAAACCAATCTGCAGTCGCGGTGTGTCGTGATGTTCGTTTAAGGGCGTTCAGTTCGAGGATCGTCTCGAGGTCAGGAGTGGTCGTCAAGGTCGTTAGAGGATCAAGCTGGAGGAGTCAACTTGGGCGAGACATAGGCCGTAGATGCGAAGATCCTCACCAGTCAACACAGCTTCACATCAACGTTGAACGATGATTCGCTCTGGAAGACTTGTTGACTTGTTTTGCCATGCGGAGGAGTCGCACTGCTACAGTAGGCTGTGCGGATCCCTCGTCGGAGGTGCTGATTGTGACTCGGCGGCCTCAGAACGACGAGTTGGGAGGGCAGTAGAAAGCAGTCGGCGAAGGGAAGGTCGTGTTTAGGGCCTTCCTATCCTTTGCGAAGCAGAGCGGTAGCGCAGCGGGACAGGTCAGTCCGCAGCGAGGTGATATTGTCGTTTTCGGTCGTTCTGTCGTGAAGTTTCTGGCCGTTCTGGGCGGAATGCTTTGGTCGTCAGGTCGTGAGATGGATGGCTGGCCGTCGTCACGAGAAGCAGAACACGAGCAAAGACGGGCGCGGTCAACATGTCGGCGTCAAGGTCTTGTCCCAGGGTCGGTTGTACGGTCTCCCTGTTGGTCAGTGTGTTTGGTTGAGTGACGGTGTCCGCTGAGGCGTCAGAACCCTTGCTGGTCAGTGTTTGCAATCACAGCGGATTGGAGATGCGTCGGATGTGGCGAAATGTGATGCACTCTGCGTTGAGCAGCATCAGGATCCACTCCTCGATAGCTTGGACGTCTACATGTCTGAGCAAGTCTTTGAGGGACAGATCTATCTTGCGTCTGGTACATATCTGTTCTCCGCGGTGATATCATGACGTAAAGATCGACCACGTGAATGGTTAATGGTTCAGACCCTGCACTCCGGCCCACCAAGCGCTGTCCTCGCACATCGCAATGCGACCCTGCAGAGCGGAGCTTGCGCGCTTGACCCAGTCTATGCTTCGGGCAAAGAACAAAGCAGCTCAACGGCGTTGTTACCGCGTAAACGCGTGAGCATCCCTGACATCACCGGTGAGAGCATTATCCATCGTATTTCCCGACCACCTCAGCACTTCCTAAAGATCGTGGTTGGTTTCGGGTGACGCCGTCTCGGGTTGTTGGCCGGGATCACAGGCACTAGACGCGATTCATCGCTGGATTCGCTCCCAGAGCGCGTCGCAGCGTTGCAAGGGGAAGCGCTGCGAGCGAATAGCTTCGTGTGACGCAGGAGCGCGGAATAACTGGTCGGGAAATCCGCCCAGCCAGGGCGCCTCGGGCAGCGCGCCCGGATCCGGTCATGGCCGACCTTCGGCCTACTCCGACAAATATACATCATGCCCACATGAAATGGAAAACTGACCCGCCCGCCCGCTAGGACCCTCGGACAGCATCTCTCGCTGTTTTGCATTCCACTTGCATCTCTTCATATACTCGATACCGTGTTCGATTCTGACCAGCTTCGAGCCGCGCTGCCTTGTCAAGGCAATTACCCTCGACTGAGGCTCGAAAGCTGAAGGGTGGCGGAAGAGCTGCCCCTGACGATTCGTCATCCTTCGATCCGCCAAATTCGCCTCGTACCCGATCTGTAGCCAGTATGCCTGTCCTTCCCACGCACAACGACTCATCCGCGTCGGGACCCTCGCCCGTCCTTAGAGATGACCGTGATGCGCCGACTGCGGCCAATTCGCCCCCGGGATCGACTCGATCTGAGTCGACACGAATCGCTCCTGGCTCTGGCCTTAAAGCCACCGATGACGAGAAGCTGCTCAACGACAGCAGCATGAACGAGAAGCTCAGCTCCGATGGCGGAGACTACGAGCAGCGAGGAGTCACCGAACTGGAAGACGATGGCCGTATGCGCAAGGTCCGGGTTGTCCTCGAGAAGAAGACCGGAAAGGAGCTCCTGCAAGACGTCACCGATGGAACTTACACAATCCCAAAATGGTGAGTCCGGCGTGAGGAATCGCCACCATCATGCTGATATTGTCTTCAGGTATCACTCCCTGCCTGGCATAAGACCCAAGCATGCTCCGCCCCCGGCTCCTCTCTCGCTCGACGAGGCAACCCTTATCCCCGAAGTCAATGCGCGATGGTATCAGCTAGCGTGGTTCTCTTGGGTGGAACCGATGCTCTCTCTCGGTGCTGCTCGGCCTCTGCAGCCGACAGACATGTGGCGCCTCGACCCGAACCGGAGTTCGGAGATCATCTCGCGCGATATCGCCAAGAACTACTACGCCCGGAAGAAGAAGTGCGAGGCTTACAACGAGCGACTGGCCGATCCGTCGACCCCCTTG
This sequence comes from Cutaneotrichosporon sp. M94-02A, assembly GCA_037040355.1. NCBI lineage: Eukaryota > Fungi > Basidiomycota > Tremellomycetes > Trichosporonales > Trichosporonaceae > Cutaneotrichosporon > Cutaneotrichosporon sp. M94-02A. The sequence goes on from JAXQGU010000047.1 coordinate 32,326, forward strand.
CCTCGATCGAAGCGGATTCTCTTCTCTGTCCTGCCGAACCGCGAGAAGCGCGAACAAGAGTATCGTACTAAGGGTGGGCGGAAGAAGCCCTCGCTCGCGATGGCGCTCAGCGATACGTTTGGGTGGTTCTTCTGGTCGGCAGGTCTGTTCAAGATCATCGGAGACACCTCGTCGGCCGTGACGCCGATCCTACTTCGTCACCTTATCACATGGGTGTCACAACGTGACTTCGCCAGTCGCAACAACCTCCCTGGCCCCTCCGTTGGTGAGGGCATCGGCTACGCCATTGCGCTCTTCTGCCTTCTTGTCATCTCGTCCTTCTTCATCCATCACTTCTTCGTCAGGAGTATGGGAACTGGTGTTTACTCTCGAGGCGGAATCATCACAGCGGTATTCGATCGAGCCTTGAGGTTCACTCAGAAGTCTCGAGGTGAGATCCCGAATGGAAAGCTGGTCAACCACATCTCGACAGACACGAGTCGAATCGATTTCTGTGCTGGCTTCTTCCACATGGTGAGTCTCTTATAGTGACACGAGAAGCTGATCGGCAGATCTGGACCGCACCTGTACAGTTCGTGGTGATCATGATCATTCTTCTCGTTGAGATCGGCTACTCGGCTCTGCCTGGTATCGGCTTCCTGTTGGTCATGATGCCAGCGCAGACATACGTCATGAAGCACCTCTTCGCCTTGCGGAAAAAGTCGATGACCTGGACCGACAAGCGAGCCAAGCTCCTGCAGGAGATTTTGGGCGGTATGCGAATCGTCAAGTTCATGGCATGGGAGATTCCCTTCCTGGACAGGCTGCGCACCATCCGCGGCATGGAGCTCCGGTACGTGCGAAAGCTGCTCGTCGCTCGATCCGCTATGATGGCGTTTGCCATGTCGCTGCCGGTTCTCGCCGCCATCCTGTCGTTCATCACCTACTCGCTCACCGATCACGGTCTCAACGCCGCAACCATCTTCTCGGTCATCACGCTGTTCCAGCTCATGCGGATGCCCCTCATGATCTGGCCGATGTCGCTCTCCGCCACCGCCGACGCTCTGAACGCCATTAGCCGTCTTGAGGTCGTCTTCGACGCCGAGATCCTGTCTGGCGGCCGTATCATCGATCCCTCCAGCACCAGCGCGGTGCAGGTCGAGCACGCTTCGTTCACGTGGGACGCCGCGCCGGTCATCACCGATGACTCGATGAAGAAGCTCAAGGGCAAGGACGCCGCCCGAATGGGCATCTCTGGCGCCCAGAGCAAGAGTCAGTCGCCCAAGAAGAAGCGCCAACTGCGTCGACTCGTCGGCAGGGGCAAGAAGGAGAAGAAATTGTCTATCGCAGACCAGGCGCACGCCGAGATCGCTGCAGGCAAGCCTGGCATCGGCGAGGCAGCTGCGACGTACCGAGCGGGTATCCCAGACACACCCGGCATCAACGAGGAGGACAGGCAGTACGAGCTCGAGCACGACCCCATATTCAAGATCAAGGACGTCAACCTGGTTATCCCTCGCGGATCACTCACGGCTATCGTTGGTCCTATCGGCTCCGGCAAGTCGTCCCTGCTTCAGGGCTTGATGGGCGAGATGAGGCGAACGGACGGCAAAGTCATCTTCTCCGGATCTACATCGCTGTGCGCTCAGACTCCCTGGATCCAGAACGCAACGGTCCGAGAGAACATTCTTTTTGGTCAGCCATGGGACGAGGAACGGTACTGGGCTGCCGTCCGCGACTCGTGTCTCGAGCCTGACCTCGAGCTTCTCGAGGATGGCGACGGCACGGAGATTGGCGAGAAGGGCATCACGCTTTCTGGCGGTCAGAAGCAGCGAGTCAACATCGCTCGAGCTATCTACTACAACGCCGACATCATCGCGCTCGACGACCCTCTCTCAGCGCTCGACGCCGGTGTTGGCAAGGCTCTGTTCTTCAACGCTATTGTTGGCGCTTTAGCCGGCAAGACCCGTATCCTCGTCACCCATGCTCTGCACTTCCTGCCTCACGTCGACAACATACTGTACATGGAGGACGGCCGAATTATCGAGTCCGGTCCCTACAACGAGCTCAAAGAGAGCAACGGTGCTTTCTCGCGACTGATCCGCGACTTTGGTGCTGAGGAGGAACACGAAGAGGAGATCGAGGGCGAGCAAATGGCCATCTCGAAGGCCTTCAACGCCAAGGTTTTCAACCGCGCCGACATGGTCGCCAAGGGCACGGCTCACTCGCTCATGCAAGCCGAGGAGCGCAACTCGGGCGCGATGAAGCAGGGCACGTACCTGAACTACTTCAAGGCGGGCAAGGGCCAGTTCATGATTCCCGCGGTCTTGTTCTCAGTCACGCTCGCTCAAGGCTTCACCATCATGACGTCGTTCTGGCTGGTCTACTGGCAGGAATACAAGTGGCCGTACGGCAACGGGTTTTACATGGGCATCTACGCTGGTCTCGGTATCGGCTCGGCCTTCGCCATGTTCTGCCAGGGTTTCAGCATGGCTGTGCTCAACTACTTCGCCTCGGTCCGCCTGCACCGCTCCGCTATCCAACGGGTCATGTTCGCCCCGCAGGCGTTCTTCGACACCACCCCGCTCGGCCGTATCATGAACCGATTCTCTAAGGATATCGACACGCTGGACAACACGCTCGCGGATGCCATGCGTATGGCCATCGGCACGCTCGGTAACATCCTTGGCGCTGTCATCCTCATTGCCATCATCTCGCCATACTTCCTCATCGCCATGGGCGTTGTCACGCTGCTGTATATCCAGGCCGCGGCATTCTACCGAAAGTCGTCTCGAGAGTTCAAGCGGATCGATGCCGTCCTACGCTCGTCCCTCTACTCGCACTTCTCCGAGTCGCTCTCCGGTATCGCCACGATCCGGTCTTACGGCGAGAGCGCGAGGTTCAAGGAGGACAATGTCAAGCGAATGGACATTGAGAACCGGGCGTACTACCTCACCATCATCAACCAGCGATGGCTCGGTATCCGACTCGACTTCCTTGGGTCTTGCCTCACCCTCGCGGTCGCCATTATCCTGGTATGCTCGCCGCAGGTGTCAGCCGCCAATGGCGGTCTTGGCTTGTCGACCATGATCACCATCCAGCAGTCATTCTCGTGGCTTGTCCGACAGCTTGCCGAGGTCGAGAACGACATGGTCGGTGCCGAGCGAATCATGCACTACGCCAACGAGCTCGAGCAGGAGGCGGCCCACCAGATCGAGGACACTAAGCCTGCCCAGTCGTGGCCCTCCGAAGGCCGTCTCGAGTTCAAGGATGTCCGCATGCGATACCGAGAGGAGCTCCCCGAGGTCCTCAAGGGGCTGTCGTTCAGCGTCGGCGCGTGCGAGAAGATCGGTGTCGTCGGTCGTACGGGCGCCGGCAAGTCCTCTATCATGATTTCGCTATTCCGCATGGCCGAGCTGTCCGGCGGAGCTATCGAGCTCGACGGTGTGGATATCTCTAAGATCGGCCTGAACGATCTGCGGTCCGGTATTTCGATCATCCCTCAGGACCCACTGCTCTTTAGCGGTACTCTCCGATCAAACATCGACCCGTTCAACACCAAGAACGATGCCGAGCTGTACGACACTCTACGACGAGCGCACCTTGTGTCCTCGAGCCAGCCGCCCCGTATCTCTGCCGACGGAACGCCGTCGGGCTTTGCCACTCCCGCCGTCAACCGCTTCACGCTCGACACCGTCATCGAGGAGGAAGGCGGCAACCTTTCGGTCGGCGAGAGGAGTCTGGTCTCGCTGGCTCGTGCTCTCGTCCGGAACACCAAGGTCTTGGTTCTGGACGAGGCGACCGCCAGCGTCGACGTCGAGACGGACGCGAAGATTCAGGAGACCATCAGGCACGAGTTCAGTGACCGAACGCTCTTGACCATCGCGCACAGGCTGCGGACCATCTTGTCGTACGACAGGATCCTGGTCATGGCTGATGGCCGAGTCGAGGTAAGTCTGGCGTTGCAGTCAACGATCCAGAAACATTGCTGACAATGACCAGGAGTTCGACACGCCGGAGAACCTGTTCAAGCAGGGTGGCGCCTTCTTCGAGATGTGCGGAAAGAGCAATATCACGCTTCCGGACATTCAGGCGGCGGCGGCTCTGCGTTTCTAGTGTCTCACCAATCTAGTCCCATATATATCGCCTCGTGTTCCTATATCTACAGTATGCATATGTCGGAGATCTACAAATTTGACATCGATCGGACAGTTCAAGATACCGCCAAACGTCTAATCGTCAGGTACGGGTCATGGTTGCAATGACCATCCTGGAAACACCTCTGAAGCATCACCTCTGACAACGCGGGGGGTTTGCCGTCGTTGGCTGCCTTTGCCCGTTCGTAGTCGCCCTCGTAGTCGTGATACAGCACCTCGCGCGTCCGCTCGCGCAGTCGTTGCTCGCTGTAGTCAGGCGGAACACTGAGACCGTCAGCAAGTTCTCACGCCCAACGCGGAAGAAATCCTCACTAGGCTTTGATAGGCGTGTGCATGGCCTTGTCCAGGGCCGTGATGAGGGTCGTGTAGTCCTCGACGTCGTAGGTGTACGTGTAGGGCTCCCCAATGGCATTGATTGGGCCATGTTGGGCCAAGAACCTGTTGGCGCCGCGTAAGCCTCTCGAGCTTCGTGTTATACGCAATCAGCGCAGCTCACTGGTTGTATAGCGCATATCCTTCAGGTAGAGGAGTGTCACCCATGTAAGGCATCACGATGCTCGCGCCCGCGCCCCTGAGAGGTCAGTCACGCTTTGAGGCACCCAGTATACGAGACTCACAGAGCAACAAACGGGCTGGGCGAAACCTCCGGCCGCCCTATACCTAGCAGGACCTTGGCTTTGCTCAAGATCTTGACATAATCGTCTCTATCCTGTTGACCGATATTGCGCATACCTTCGGGTACACGATGCTCCGGCCGTGACCCGTTCTGGGCGACACAGAGGAACTCGAAGCCTTGGCCGTCCAGCCATTCGATGATTTCCGACCAGTGCGGGAAGAGCTTCTCGCTCCAGAAATCGAAGAAGTAGCCTAATCGCGTGGGCATGAATAGCATCATGGCCTTTGGATTGGGACCTACTAGCGTACTTGCCGAGAATCAGAACAGTGTTGTCCTTCTCTTCCCAGGGAACGACGGGGATCGACAAGCTTTCGCGCTCCATCGTCATCGGCAGCCACGCGTGATCTGGATAAGGGTACGGCCTGCTCGTCAGCCGAGCCGCCAACCGGGGCAGCTGGGAGTAGCTCACGAGATGACGAAGTGCTTGCCAAGGGGATTGAACGACCACTCCGGGTGGTCTGGGTCCCCTAGGTTTCGGTCGTTGACCTTGTCGTCCGCGGTTGTCGGTCTCGCACCCCACTGTGATACAATTGAGCCCCCATTCGCCTCTCCAACTTCCCAAAACCTACATAGGTGGTAGCGAAGATCTTCCACATGGGCGTGACGCCCATCTCCTCTGGCGCTGGCTGTTCTCGACGGAACTCGGGGGTCTGAGCCGGAGTGTAGTCTTCAGGTCGGATGCAGGTCGGATCAGAGATGCACTGGAAAGCGTAGATGTCCTGTGCCCAGAACATGTGACTGCCGCTGTCAGTAAGAGTCATCTCGCAGCCGAGAAGACTAACATCGACTCGGAGAGCGCGCGAAGCATGTGCCTCGCTCGAATCTTGGATGTTGTGGGCAGGATGATGAACCCCTCGTCCTGGACCGCCTCTGCCTGAACCTGTTAGCATGTCTACACTCCCCTATGTAGACCATAACTCACCACGCCTCCGAGCCAGATTGCCTCGCCTGATGCCCAGCCTCTCATACCGTCGATCATGTACCACCAGTCCGAGACGATAATCGGGTTCTCCGGACATGCGATCAGGCCCAGCATGCACTTCTCTAGCTTCTTCAGACCGAGATCAACCTCAGGTGGGTATCTGTTCGCTAATCAGCATTGGGTTGGTTTGCGGACCGCGACTGTGGGTCGCACATACTCGTATATTGGATCTCGCTTGAAGGCCTGTATTTGCCTGAACTGTCTCGCGCGCAAGCAGTCCGGCGGGTCGTCCCGCTCAGGCGCGAGCGGGTCCCAGTGCTTGCAGGCGCCAGTCAGATGCGATTTTCATGGTCCTCTTGGGCCGGAGCTGGTATCGGCAAGACCGAAGGCGCCATGTGCGGCAGAAAAGCCATGTTGCGATACCCAAGCGGGCACGGTATGTACGAGACCGGTTCCACTGATATGTACCCAGCCGACCGTTAGACTGACGATGGCCAGGGTGACCGCGAAGATAAGCCCTCGATGGCGTGGCGTCAGTGCCATTCTGTGAGTGACATGCAAGTCTGCATATCAACATGCATCTATGTAGCGAGCTTCATGCCCGCTTGCGAGCTGGCAGTGTTTCCGCACATACACGTCCTGAAGCCTCAAATTGTTGAGCCTCGGGGTCAGGGCGGCAACCGCGGGCGATCCTGAGGGTACCTTTCACAATAAGCTGATCTCTAAAGAATCTCCCAATCGGGCAACTCGCCGCTGGGCAAATGTCCGTTGCTCCGCGGTTCATGCCGATAAGGGGGCCGATGCATATAGTTAGGCCTGTCAGCTGATCTTGGCTGGATATAGGCGTCAACTCGACCTCCGGAATCAGGCACAGTAGGCGTCCGAGTGGCATCTCGATCCCGAGCCGGGTCTGACGTAGGCAACAGCGGACAAGAGTACATAAGCCGCGAGCAGCACCCCGGTCTTCGGGCAGACGTCTTAAACTGCGTACACACCATGGCGGCCAGCCGACAATCTCAAGAGGCCTTGTTGCCCAGCACTTCCAACTCAATCTCGGACTTCGACACCGACGACGAGCCATCAGCTCCCAACCCGTTCGCAGTCATGGGCATCACGCTTTCCACCGCCAGGCTTCTCGCCCCGGCCTCCTTCCTGTTAGTGGCAGAAGCTCTTAGTGAATTACCGCGCTGAAGTGAGGGCAGATTCGACTTTGCGTGCCAGATCTACGGCATGACTTCGAAGCCGAACATGAAGGACCTGCACGACAAGCACCCCGCTGCGTTCTCGCCGCAGCCGTTTGCGATCGCAGGATTCTTCTCTCCTCAGCAGATCCTTCAGTTGCTCTGGATCAGGGAGCTCTGGCGTAAGGACAGCGAGGTCGAGCGAGGCACTGTGCGGTATGCGCCATGGTACGCTCTCGGTAACGCCTGCATCGGCGTCTGGATGTTCCTCTGGGTCAGTCAAGTCTGTGCTGATGGGCCGAAGGCAGTCATTGACGTCAATAGAACTCGGACAACATGAAGTGGGCGGATGTGCCGGTGATGATCAACACCCTCACCCAGCTCTACTACGTGTTCGCGCTGCGAGACAAGCAGCCCAACACGTACCAGTCGAAGTTGACCAACATCATCGCCATCACCTTCGCTGGCATGTCAGTAGCGCTCTTCGTCAGAGATACGCGGATTACTGATCAGGCAGTGGCGTGCTGGACGCCTTCCACAACACCTCGGTCGGATGGTTCACCGGCGTACCGCCCAACACCATTGTCAAGGTTCTCACGGCGCTGGCGGCGCCGCTCACAGCGTTGACAACGCCCCTACTATTCGGAGCGTGCATCGCGTACGACCTGTTTGGCATCGCCATAGGCCAGCACCAGCTTGCCCAGAAGGCATTCGACGGTCTCGGCGGTGGCGGAGGAGAGGGATGGGCCAGGCTCGTGGGAGGTGTCGGCCTTGGCGTCGCAGCGATTGTCGGTGCCCGAGCATGGCAAGGCGCCCGATGGGTCTGAGCGGACTCAGGACGTACCAGAAGCAGAACCAGAATAAGCCATAATTCAGTGCAATGTGCATCCCAGCCCGTCTACGGTGTAGAACATGTCCCTTTGTAAGGCATAACGCAGGCGAACGAAGATGATGCTGCGGTCCTGTAGTGATGTGTGCATGCCGGACGTCGTGTATCCAGATATGCAAATGAACGTGCAGGAGTGCACGCTTATCGCTTGACCCAGGTGTACTGCGGCAATCAGCATTGGGAAACTGGAGCAGGGCAAGCGGCACACCTTTTTCCTGGCTTTGGGCTGGCCGGTCTTCTTCCTCTCGACCATACGCGTATCTCTCAGGAGAGCGCCATCTGACGAACATCAGTACGCGTACTCGAATAAGTGCGAAAAGACATACCGCTTCTGAGCACGTCCTCAACGTCATCCCGCATGATGGTCAGTGCCCGCGCGATGGCCAAGGCGACTGCCTCTGCCTGACCCGTAGTTCCGCCACCGCGGACTAGGGCAAAGACGTTGTAGGCGCCAATGAGACCGGTCAGCTTGAGTGGTCGAAGAATAGCTGCGTAGTCGGCTTCTCGAGCGAAGTGCTGCGCCATTGGCATGTGGTTGACCAGAACCTCGGTGGTCGGAATCGAGGCGGAACCGCTTGGTGACTCCTCACTGGACGCCTTTGCGTCAAGGATTCCGGACGCCTTCGGGTTCGGTACCAGCCAGACCTGAGCCGCGCTGGTTTTTCTTCTTCCGGTCGCGTATGCTCGACCGAGCTCGTCGACTGTGTACTCCTTCTTCTTCTCCTTTCGCGACTCCTCCGTCTCTCCACGCTCAAAGCGGGACACCACCTTAGCGATCATGTCCACCACGTCGCCCTTGCCAGCCAACTCGGCCAGGTGCCGGGTCTGGTGCAGATCGTTCAACAGCTCCAGGACAGCTCGATGCGTTCCCGCCTTGAGCTTGGTGCCCAGCAGCCCGGACATAGCAGGCGCGCCGAGGAAGTTGGTGCGCGGAGGCTGCGGTGGAGTCAATCCGGCGGGCAAGGGGTAGATGAGTGATTTCCGGAGAGTTGCACGAGCGTCGGTGAGAGTCCGGTTGAGCTGGTCGAGCGCAGCGCCATATTGCGGGCGGCCAGTATAGAATTGAGGAGACTCAGGTCGAGGTGGCCTGTCGGAAGCCGAAATATCGTTTCCTAATTGGGGAGCATATCCCGACAACGACCTAGCTCCCAGAGTGAGCGGTCGAGAGGCCGTCCGAGCAGCTCGGACGGCTGATGTTGATGAAGACCCTATCGACATGTTTACTGACGAAGGCTATGCTCAACAATTCGAACCTATCTGAAATGGGACATCTGAGGACAGACTTTCGAAACGTTCACCAGAAAGGAAAATAACACGTCACTCTGCTATAACGGTGACGCTCCTGTCGTCTATCAGATAACATCTTGGTGCGAAGACGATCTTAGTGCTGTGACCAGACATGTCAGATATGCAAGCTCAAGGGCTCGGAGCGGAGGGCCAGAACGATGAGTCGGTCCTCGTTGGGGACGCATCGGCGACAATGGCGCAGCGGATAGAACAGAAACTCAGGGAGAAGCTGCGCATAGAGCATTTCGTCAGTCCGTGCTGTGATTGTCTATATGCCGATATTAACGGGTCAGGATATCGTGGACACCTCAGGCAACTGCGGCTCTTCATACGCAGTCACGATCGTGTCTCCAGACTTCGCGAAGAAAATGACCCTTGCGAGGCATAAGCTGGGTAAGCACGGCGTGAAGGTGCCGGCGGTTCCGCTAATTACGCAGTCAACCAAATACTGACAGACGAGATTACCCAGTTGCACGCGTTCTCCCAAGTAAGTCTACTGGGAGGATTGGACTTCTGCGCCGAATGAAGAGTCCCGGCAGGGTTCGGTTTGTGGGAGCTGATCTTAGCAGAAAACGTTCACTCCCGAGCAGTGGGTGACTGAGCGCACGAAGCAGTGATAGAGCTTTCGCCGATTCAGCATGTATCCATAGCAACATCGGTCCTTTCGTGACTAATTCGAAACTCAACGCGACGAGCGCGAGTCCTTCGGTCTATCCTGGTCTAGCATCCAAGCGGTACTAGTGGTGGTCAACCTTTGAACGGTGCAGGAAACGAACGAGCATCGAGCTATGATGGTGGCTATGCTCCCGGAGCGGTGAATAGCAATGGCTGTCGAGTCTGCTGGAGAAGGAAGCGGCAATCATTGAAATGCCCGTGTGGTGAGAGCTCGAGGACATGGACAAAGAACAGGAGCCACGCGCGGATGGCTCTCGCCAAGGGCCTATGGGTGCGGAAGGAAATGGCCCGGCCGAGGCAAGAGGGCGAGCCCGAGCAAGATACAGGCTCAGCTCTTTTCGCTGCCCGGAAGTACCTTATCGCGTCCTCATGAGCCTGCCTAAGCCACAGACCTCTCCTCATTTGCCTGACTTCAAGTCAGTCCGCCTGCTCCGGCGGCACATGGGTAACGTCCTGTGGAGCCCAACACCGCGCGTCGTACTGTCGCCGCAGCGACATTGACGCCCATTTTCAAACCGTGCGCCTTGTCGCGACCTGGCTGCGATGCTACCGATCAGGGCCGTCTTCGCCGATCCTCAAAAAAGGACATGGCTGCCAAATCGGCTATGGCAGGGCCGAAAATCGATTGCGTGCCTTCGTCGTGATGAGCGGCGCGGCGATCACGCACGTCTGGTCAAGCTTCCGCGCGTCGGTGGGTGCCTCGCGAATGGCCAGAGCCCGGCGATGAAGGACCTTATCGTCCGCAGCAATGGCGGCCAGGGCGAGGGCGCAACGCATGCCGGGGCGCCGGGAGCGGTGCGGGGCAGCAGCGAGCCCCGCAATCCGGAGTCTTCTTCAGCCGACGCCACCGCCGCGCCGGCCATCAGGGCGGTTGTCGACGCCCCCGATCGGTCACGGGCAGAAAGAGTTCTGGGGTGCGGGCGTTATCCTGTAGCGAGCAGTGTTCTGTACCTGGCCCGCTGGACAGATGACCATAGGCATGCATACAGCGGTGCCCGAGACTCTTTCCTCCTTGCCATGCTCAGTTGCCGGTACAGTCCCGCATTCCGGCGTGAACACCCAGGACGAAAAGCCGCTGATTGAAAAGTGGGAAAGCGGATTAAGCTTAATGGGAACTGCCAGCCACCATGCTCCCCGTGACAGGTTCTTATGGCCCGCCCTATCGGCAGATAACGCTCTCGCTACGGCTATCAGGCATACTTGCCGAGACGCGGTCGCGCAATGTCGATCGACATATGCACCCTCGAAGCCAAGCCGGCTTAGCGGCTATCAGTACCCCGAAGTGCAGTCTAAGCTTGAGCAAGAGTCTGCAGACCAGTCCAAAGTAGGGTGGGAATCGAAGTATGCGGGGATACATCCGTGTGAACCCGTCACGCGCGTTACAGTCGATGTCTGTTGCTACAAATGGTGGGTCGCGCGCCGTCAAGGCGTCGACCAGATCTATATGCTATATGCTATTTGCCCAGAACCCATTGCCCAAGAGGAAAAAGACCAGAGATATGCCCAAGATGCGAGATGAAATGCCCAAAAGATGTGTGGTTGTGTGTGATGCGTCGAGCTTCGTATGTGTTCGTAGCGTGAGGCGTCATGCAGGTCGTGCAGATTTATTGCTTAGACGACGGCGTTCCAGGCAAGAGCGGCGACAGCGTCCTCCTCCTCCTGCTCGAGGCGGGTGGGAATGCGCTTGCGCCGGTCGGACGAGCGGAGGAGACGGTTGAGGAAGCCCTCCTTAGCGACGGGTGCGGCGGTGGCAGTCGAGCGGGCGTCCATCTTGGCGACGGCCTCGATGGCGTACGACTGGCTGCCGGCCTGGCGGAGAGTTCGCGCGCTGCGGCGCGGAGACGGCGACTCGGATCGCGGGGTGAGAGGCATGTCCTCGGACTCCAGAGACGATGACGAGCCGGAGCGGTCCAGGGGAGGTGCGTCGAAGACCTCGCCGTTCTTTGACGCGGTGCGGCGGTGTCGCCTGGGGATAGGGGTGTGGTAGGGGCTGTGTCGCGACGCGCTCGAGATGGGTCGGACGGGAGTCGGGGGCGTGACCGGCAGGACGGGCGAAGCCTCCTGAGAGACTGGCGAGCCGAACGAGTAAAGTCGGAGGAAAGGCTGGAAGTGGTGCACGATCTCCTGCTCGGTGATGGCGAGGTCGTAGTCGAGCAGGTAGAGGAGCTGCTTCTCCATGAGGTTGATCTCGGCCTGAGAGAACATCTGGGCGTATCGGCACCAGTGCTTGTTCTTGGGCGACGAGTCGTTCAGGTACTTGGCGGCGACGATCAGCGTGGCGAGGAAGACCCGGTGCCGGGTGCAGGGCATGCCCTTGGCGACCTTGGGCAGGCGGTGTCGGAGGCGCTCGAGGTAGACGAGGGTCGCGAGCAGGGTGGAGACCTGAACGTTGGACTGCTCGCAAACGACGGCGATAAACGTCTCGAGCGAGGGAAGACCAGACGCAGCCTTGTCCTTGACCGGAGTCAGGGGTGGTGATGGAGGGGGAATGGTGGTCGAGCAGGCAATCACCGAAGTGACCCGGTCACCCAGGAAGTCTGCCGAGCGGTCAGCCATCGCTCTAGGATGTCTCGCGGGATGCGCTACTTACAGACCATCTCGCGCGAGACGTCTGTCCGGATAAGCTCAAGCAGTGCTGGGTCGTGGATGCCGCAGACTGAGAGCGAAGCCGGGTGAACTCGGTCCTCGAAACATGGCGAGGCCGGCTCGAAGTAGGGCGTGCCCACAGGGTAGAACGAGGTGGCCGACGACGACGAAGACATTTTTGGTCTCGGTTTGAGAGGGACAATTGCGCCTGGCAAGTGCGAGAGGGGAGTGAGGGCAACCGAGTCAAGACTGTGTTCGAGGTGGTGGTGAATGTCTGACACGGAGAGCACCGTAGAGTTATATACTGGGCCGGTCGCTCGCGCTCCGGGCAGAGAGACCGGCGGAGGAACGCGTTGAAAAGGTCCCTGCCACTTCGACGTTACGCAATGGAATGCGCCGTAGGCTGGAAAAATCCAGGGGCGCAGGGGGGAGCACGCACTCGAGCTCGGGCTCGCCCAGCGGACCTGGCGTACCTGGCCGTGAGTCACGGTACGAGCATGCGGGATGGAACAGTCACGTTACGACACCAGAACGTAGGAGTTGCGCCGACGCCTATGACGGCGTGCGACGCCGCGACCTAGCCAACACGTGAAGGTGGCGCAGCGACCCTCGCCAGAACCTCGATTTTGAACCATGCTTCCTTAATTGCGGGACAGCTCCTTCCAACGGTGGCGCCTTCGGCAGCACGCCGAAGACGCGGTCTGTACGTTCATCTGCATGCATCGAGTTCCCGGAGGCCCTTGTCGCCTTCCGGCACGTGGCGTTGGGGGGACAATGAGCCATGGCTCGCGCTCAGGTGCAAGCCAGGCATGAGATCTTGCCAGCATGACCCTTCAGCGCGATCGCGAGTCAAGACCCATGCATCTGTGGCTCCCTTTCGGCGTCGCGGGAAGCATACCTTGCATGAGGATCGCACTCGCGTCTACAAGCTCCCGTTGACAGTCCGTTCATGGCAGGCAGCGTACGTCCGGTGATCGAGTTCCTAAGACGCATGCTGCCGACAAGCAATCGGGCGGCCCATGCATCCAACGGGACTGCGTACATGGCAAGCGGGCCGGACCGAACGTTGTATGGTGTAAAAGGCGTCGAATTCTATAAGGCACCGACCACGGCTGTAGGGCAAGAGGGATAGATTTAGGGTTTGGCCTGGCCTTTCAGCCTGGGGAGTCGTCACGGCCGTACCTCGTCCTCCCATATACACCTTCATACACCGCACGACAGACAGCTAATTGTCCGGCAGATCCACCGGTGACCCTCGGTTCCTGGCTTTGAGCTTGCAGCATGAACGGGCTGCGCACACGCTCCGGTGCGGAGCCGGTTAAGCAGACCGACCGGATGCATCGGCAACGCGGCCCTTGCGGCGCAGAGACGGGCGCTGGCTTGCCGAGTGCCACACGGAGTTACCCTGCTCTTCGACGCCTATCTAGCTTCACGCTTGCCAAGCACAGGGGTCATGGTATAGATGAGCCCTTATCTCGTGAAGCCCTAGTAGAATTCAGGTTCACTATCACCGCTCCATGCAAGCCTTAGTGCATTACTGCATTACCCTCGGTCACACGACTATGACTTGCTCGGCTCAGGCAGAGTTCAATCAACGCAGATGCATAAGCTCCACCTGCCGAGCCCGTCTCCGTGTACTACTATAGCTCGCTGCTCATGCATGGTGAATGAATACGCAAGCTGGCCAAATCACCTTATCAGAGTGCTCGTAATCCCACGCCCTCTAATCCGTGACGAGCTCGCCCTGAAGAGGACGAAGATCGTCTTTCGCTAATGAGGGATCCTGGCGACTGTCATCTCGGGCGGGCGGACGCCTTCCCGGAAGCGAACAGCACGCATGGGGAAAAAGCAGTCGACGACCGCGTCGGACATCCCGAGGACGCGTAGTGCTATTAATGTATCCAGGCATGTGAGAACTGGGATTGAGATGAGATGCCACAGCCACATACGCTGTGGCTCCTTCTCGGACAAGCTGTTCCGTTGGCGTCTGGGATGCGCGCGTCTGCGGGCATGTCCGCATTGCCGTCCACATGCCTGCAAGCGATCACGGTCCAGTCCAGCCCTCGAAGACTTGCTCCGGAGAGGATCCGAGCCGTTGTCCGGGGAGAAGCCAGGAATCTCACTTACGGCATGTCCGAAGCGTGACCGTGGCGCGCCGCCCTGCACGTCTCACCGACCCTGCAGCCTCTGTCACCCTGAGCCACACCACCGATGTCATCTCGGAGGCCGTCGTGACCGTGCATCTCGATCTCACAACAACGTGGGAAACAATAGTCCGCGAGAACTCATCAGTCGCGTCCGACGGCATGCCAACGTGACGGGTCGTGATCACCGATAGCGACGGCGTTCGGCCTCGCTCGCGGCAGTACCTGATCATGCCGTTCCTGCCCTGTAGTCCAGGTGACTTTGGAGCACCTGCCGAGAGGCGGCATCTGCGACTCGCTTTCACTAGTTCTGCGCTAAGAGGCCTGGATAGCACGCGGGTCCAGTTCTTTGGTCGGCGCTACTGCTGCGTCGAGCTCCGACGGACCTCGCCTAGACCTAGCCTTCAAGTCCGAGTTCACCGGACAACGGGCGCGGCCCAGAGCCGCGCTGAAGCACGCACGGTACCTGGAAAGCAATCGGGGGTCTGCACCGATTAGAGTCTGCGCGATCGATTGCAATGCAAGCACCCCCGAATCAACGTTCTTCACACGCTGCTAGTGCATGAATAGCATACCGCTAATAGGCAGCCGAATAGTCTTCGGACTACTATGAAGCCGTGACTATGACATGCAATCCCCGCTCGTGCAAGGTCCGGTCAAGCTGCGCGCAACATCTTGCGACATCCAGCATGGTCATCGAGCGCTTCCAATCGTCTGTGTCAGATCGCGCCAGATCCCGGATAACGCGGCAAGCCTCGATGCTCCGGCGCTGTAGTCTCTGCATCTCCTCCGGCGGAACGCTGACGACGCTTGGCGTCGATGGCGGACTCGATGCCGCGCTTAGAGTCTCGAAGGGGTCAGCGTGCCCATTCGATCTTCCGCCAGGGATGGTTCCGTGAGCGAAGGCTAGACCATCGTCCAGACTCAGCAAGCCGAAGTGAAGGCATAAGCCCACTTGTAGCGGCAGAGGCGAGACGTCGGCGAGTGCAGCCCGTGATGGTAGATTGATCCCTAGGTCCCTTGTCTGCTCTTGCCGGTACGCCAGATCCTGAAGCAAGGCGAGCGGCACCGGCGGTAGACCTGTCGTCAGCTCTGCCTCCATGTGTGGACCCACTGTCTCGCGGCAAGTCCGCCTCGCCCAGCGAAGGATCCAGCTCGACGGCCTGCAAGTTATCAGACCAGCTAGCAGGCCAATGATAGAGGCAGAAGGTCACGCACCGCTTGACAGAATGACCGTGCGAATGCAGCGCCATCGGCCACCTGGGGTGACAAGGCGCCAAGAAGCTCGTCGACCTTCTGCCCTATGCAACTCGCCTGAACCCCGTCGCCTACCCGCTGGAACATCTCCACCAAGTCCGTGACGAGCGCTATGCCCGGCGCCCACCTCTCTCCGACCCTCACTCCGGGCATATTCTCGTGCTCCTTCTCGCGCATGGTCTCCACGCCAAAGAATTCTGACACCTTGGCTTCCCCCAATTCGCCCTTCTTCCAGGCTGCCAAGCTCAGAAGGTTGCCTGAGCGCCAGTCCTCATCGCTGGCGAGGTAGAGTCCCAGAACCCCTCGAACCGCCAAGTCGTCGGCAGTGGCCGTTCCCAATTCCGCTAAGCATTCCGTATGGCGACGATGGCTGATGACTCGGTATGCGAGGTGCAGCGAAGTGATGACGTTGATGGCATGCAGCGGTGTCGGGAAGGCGAGCGGGAGCTGTGTTGGTAAGTGGGTCTGCGGGGCGTCGTCGAGTACCTGTCTTGGTAGGTTCTCGACAAAGGCCTGCATAGCAGAAATCTGTGGTCCCGATGTCATGGCTGTTCAACAGCACGCTGGCGTGGATGTCCTATCCGACAAGACCGTGATCTTCTCCGGATATAGGGAAATCCGTGTATTTCCCTGCTCGTCCCGATCAAGGTTCAGTCAGCGACTGGGACTGCAGATCCTTGTTGTGGATTTGAACAGCGACTCATCGTTTTGGGCGGATATGGCAACAGCCGGTAACGTCGAACTCGGGTTCTTGAGGCTTGATGTGGTCGAAGACGTGTCGCCTGCCGGACCATCCGACTGGATCGAGCTGTCAACTGCGCACCTCCAACCCTCTGACCGATTTAAGAGCCAAGATCTCGCAGAAGCCCTAGTATTCCTGCTGCAAGATGAGGGTGTCGGCTTTCAGGCAGCATACCGCCTGGTAGACAGCTCTCTTTTGGTGAAGGCCAGCATCCTTCCGTCCGATGCTCCAGGAAGCAAATGGACAAGGTGTGACGACAAGAAGTATCGCGCGGCGAGAGAGCGCAGCCTTGCGACGGTCTTTGCCCATCTACGGAGGAACGAGACCGGAGCAGCTTTCGTCATCAATGTGAGTCTGCGCAGTCATGTCAGGAACATTATTGAGATTCAACAGACAGACGGGATTGTCGGGATGACGGATCTGTACGCTTCCCTGCCTTCGCCTCCGGACGTCGATCTCGGCGAAAGGTACTGGACCGGAGATCAAGAGGTGTACGGGAGGCTGGAAGGTGCCGATGATCCACGAGGACTCAAGACCAGGCTGTTCAGGTATCAATTCGTGAGCAACGAATGCTCTTCGTCCTTGCCCCGACTGAGGTATAGCGTTCGGTCGGCAAAATGCTCAAGATGGAGACAACCCCGGGAACGCTGATCGATCCCGCCTTGGTGCCGCTTCTAGCCGCCGATGGTGCATCGACATACTACCTCGACAACCGCAGCTGGACAGTACATACGAGCGCACCATTCTATACGCTTCCCCGCGGTGGCATACTGTGCGTTCTGTTCAGGCAGAGCCGGTGCTGAAGGTTGAGCCAATGCTGACCTGCAGGTGCGAGCAGATGGGTACAGGAAAGACCCTGATGTGTCTATCACTCATACTGTCAACACTTCATCAGCCCTGCATGCCTCCGGCTGGCGCTCTCGACTGTAGCGAGGCGATTACATATCGCGCGCTTCACAGTTGGCCTTTTGAGCGGTACAGAGCGCTTCGACAATCCGCGAATATTGACGAGGACGAAGTCCTAATCGCCCGGCCAACGTTGCTCGATCTCTGTACCGACTTGCTGGCTCGCAGCGATCCCACAGCTGTGGTTGCAAGTGATGTGCGAGCGGCGGTGGAGATCGATCGACGACGTGTATATCTCGAGACGCCACCGGAACCGCCGCTCATGCGGCGAGCGCGAAAGCGGTATGCAGACCGCCCGGCAAGACAGATCTGGCTCGCCAACACAACGATCGTCGTCGTGCCCGCCATTCTGGTCCAGCAATGGCGCGAGGAGATCGACAAGCACATCGAGCCTGGCGCCTTACAGATCTTGATCATCGGCCGGAAAGACCCTATGCCGACCACGCAGAAGCTCATGCAGCACGACATAGTCATGATGAGCCTCGAGAGGTTCAGCAAGGAAGAGAAGGCAGAGAGCACCCCGCTCGAGGGCGCTCGGTGGAAGCGGATCATATTGGACGAGGGTCACGTCGCTGGAACGAGGCTTTCTAACGCTATGGTACTTGCACGCCGTCTGAGCGTTGAAAGGCGGTGGCTCGTGAGCGGGAGTAGGTCGCATGTGGTACAAATGGTAGAAGACAGTTCGCTGACCGGTGGTGCAGCGCCCACGAAGCATCTTCAGCAAGGCGGAGAATCGCATGACAGCAAAACAGAGGCCGCTTACTGGACCAAACGTGACTCGGACGATATCGCTCGTATCGGCAACATGATCTCGGGCTTCCTCGAAGGCAGGATCTCGCAGGGCTACGCGACTTTTCACGACGTCATTGTCAAGCCTTTGATGAAACGATCTCCAGGAGCGCTCGAGCGCCTGAAATACCTCATGAGCTCCCTCATGGTTAAGCATGCGTGAGTAACCCCTTGCAGTCGACAAACAATAACTGATCGTCTTAGGCCCGGCGTGATTGACACTGAGACAACACTGCCGCCGACCAGCGTGTCGACAATCATGCTCGACTTCCACCCCATGCAGCGCCTCACCTACAACGTTCTGGCAGCTCTTGTGGCTTCCAACGTCTACACAAGTGAGCTTTGTCGCTGGCAAGCGCACTGGCAAACCTGACAATCACAGGTAATTTCGAGGACAGAGATTACTTCTTGCATCCGAGCAATACCGAATCCTTCAATCAGGTCGTGCGGAACCTTCATATCGCCTGCTTCTGGTACACCTCGTCGCATATGGGTGCCGAGGAGTCGCTGGAGCGGACGAGGTCCATGTTGGAGGAGAGCCGGAAGATATCTCCAGAACACAGGTTGAAGCTGGAAGAGGCGTGCGAGCACTTGCAGCGCGCTCTCGACACAAAGGGGTGGTCAGAGTGGATGACGAATGGCCATTCGGTGGCATACGAGGGAAGCAGCTTGCCTGCTCTCATTCAGACAGCTTGGTCAGACAGTATGGACACCGACCCCGAGGTGATCGACGCGGTGTCGCTCCACCTCTTGGGTCAAAACAACAGGCGAGGCCGCGACATCCAACAGCTGCACATCGCGGGATGGGATGCTCGAAACGGGAAATGCCAAGAAGCCCTCGAGCAGCAGCGCAAGGATGAGAAGCGGTTCCTGGGGAACAGTGTCACCAAGACCCAGAAAGTGGCCAAGAAGCAGCCAAACGGCGCAGCCAAGGGCGGCGTTCCAGGTACCAAAACCGCCGCGTCGGCTCCGAGCGAGATCAGGAAACGGTACTCGCCCCGCAAGGCGAAGATATCACAGGCGACCGAGGTCGATCAACAGATTGCCGAAGCGGCGCGGAACGCCAGATTGCAGGCGGCGGCTGCGCGCGAGGACAAGCGGCCTCGACCTCTGCCGGACTCGTTCATCACCTGCAGTCGGTCCAGCAAGATCAACTTCGTGATCGGCACTCTGCTCGACGCCACGGATCTCGACAAATTCGTCATTTTTGGCAGCGGTATAGAGCTCGGCCATCTGGTCGAGTCTCTCGACCTGTTCAATATTCCCTAGTAAGTCAGGCCGCGACTCAGTTCGCAGTGGCCCGTGGCTTACTCATGGGTAGCTGCTGGCTCGGGTCAAGCTTGCGACCAGAAGCCCTGGAAGAGTTCAAGGCGCCAGATAAGAAAGTCTGCCTACTCGACATCAGACTCGCTGCTCGTGGATTGTAAGTCTACTCGAGGGATCAGGCTAACATCAGAAACCTTGTCATCGCCAACCGCATGATCATCCTGTCCCCTATCTGGAACCCAGACGTTCAAGCTCAGGCCGTGAAGGTGAGAGCAGATCGGTAGATTGAAGACTGACGGTGCAGCGCATCCATCGGATTGGTCAGACACGCCCGACCGTGGTCCAGATCCTAGTGACGAAGGGAACATTTGAGGAGGATATCGCCTTCCGAGCTACGACGCAGCGAACGCAGGACGAAGAGAAGCTCTATTCGCGCGCGATGATCGAGAATCCGCGATTCGTATACGACGAGCAGCTACCAGATCGGCACTTCGAGATCAGCTTGGTTCCTGCCGTGGAGGCGAAGAAGGAGGCTGAGCTCGCTCAATACCGTAAAGAGCAGCAGGCGATCATCGAGGCAGCGATGCAGTCCGAGCACGCCGAGGAGCGAGCTGACCAGCTCGAATCGCCTCTGGATGACGCGATCCTGACTCCGGCCACCGTCCGACCGTGGGGCTCAACTGTTGAAGACGAACCCGAATCACCCCTGCGAAACAAACGGCCCCGGTTCGACAGCGCTCGATCCGACGATCCCGGCAGCTCGACGGCTCCGCGTCGGGCTCTGCGATGGGCGCCAAGTGCCGCACCAGCCGAAGAGGATCTAGACGGTGTAGCGATGAAGGAGGAAGGGCCCGACGAAGACACGGAGTCCAAGATGCCACAACAGGTGGGCCTGCAGCGCCGGGCTGCTGTCGCTTCTCGCGCGAGCGTCCGATTTGCATGACATCGGGTTTCAAAAGATCTCGATACCGTTCAAAAGCTACCATCCCATGCATAGCGCCATACAATCTACTGGCGGAAAGACCTAGATATCTCTGGCTTTGATGCGCCAGAGGGGCCTGGCTAGCCTGGCAAACGCGCTAGCCCTCCCAAGCCTGTGAATGACCTTCAATACAGCTTCTCTGACTCCCGGCTCGTCCGATCGGCGCAAAGCCTCGAGATGTGCAGAGGCGTGTCTCGGGCTCTTGGCGACGATGAATCCTTCGGCCAGGACCAGCCTGTCCTGGGTCCTGTACCCTGCGGAACTGCGCTCGGTCTGACGTTCGTAGTCGTGCAGGAAATCGCGGGCAAGCTGGCGATCGCCACGCCGCATTGCGGCCTGCACAACGTTGAGGAGCGCCGCGGCGGATAGAACAGGAGGCCGGTCGGCAGACAACTCCCTGATCTCATCGAGCATCGAGTGCCGGGCAAGCGACCGCAGTAATGGGTCTGCGATCGGCTGTACGGCCGTTGCTGTATCGGCTCTCGCCACGTCGAGCGAGACCCTCGCCAAGAGCTCGGGCGAAGCGTCCCGCTGAGTAGCGAGCGCGACCAGCGCGCGGGGCGATGGTGACTCGTATGCGTCTGGCGGTAACGAAAGGTACCATGATGGGTCGGATCGAGCTTCGAGAACGTCGTCCATGGCGACGGAGGGTATCGGCGCGATCTTGCCACTGGTCGCCATACGCTTGAACGTGTCTTGCGCCCAGTCCACCAGTGACTCCTCCCCAATACTGGTAGCGACCCTTGCCGCTTCGAGCACAGCATCCATTCCAGCACTGGTTGAGCTGTGCTGCAGCATATGCTCAACCAGGCGATTGGCGAGTTCAAGGCTGTCATCCACCTTGTCCCAACGTAGCGTACACCGCGTGATGGCAGCGAGAATCATGATCTCCCTCCAGGCCAGATGCGCTGGGTTCGACTTGCCGAGGAACTTTCTGGGCACGATTTCCCGATCGTCCTGCACGAGCGCCATGAACATCGACGATGCCGTGTGCACGTCTGAGCGGAGGACGTGGGCGATGATCTGGAACAGTGGCCAGATGGACTTGGCGTCGTTCTCGGCCACGCGGTACAGGTCATTGAAGACGATTTGAAGGTGGCGTGGCTGGTTGTTGAACATCAGGAGGTGCGCCATGTGCAGGTTGGCTGTGCGCGAAAGGGGCGAGATCGCCCTGCTTTCGACATGCCGCGCGATATGTGCGAAGAGCGATACCATGAGAGACGATCTTAGACGATGCGAGTCATTGGCCCGGCTGTCGAGCTCGATGACCTGTCGGAGAAGCCTCGGATCTGACTGCTTGAGCAGCAGATCGGTCACCAAGAGCTCGTGCGTGCCCTTGCGCGACAGTCGAGCGTACACCCTGTCCAGGCAGAGGCTGATCTCCTGCAGGAAGACGGGGTACGTAGGGCGTTCCCGCAGCGCGATGAATGCTACACTGGGGTCGATCGATGTCATCCAGCTCGTCGAATCCTCTCGTGAGAGGACCAAGGCGGCGACAAGGTCGTCATCGGTCGCGAACTGCAAAGCGGCCGAGATCGGATCGCGCGGGAAGGGCCCAGGAGTCGCCCAAAGCGGGTCGGACAGCGTCACTTTGGACGAAGTCGCGATCGACGTCGCAGGAGATGACGAGGCGTGTAGTGCCGGTCGACATGGCACGAAGGGAAGGTAAGGCGACGGTGTTGGTAGTGAATCGACCATTGTAGCGAACGAGCGGCGAGGGCCCATCCGTGGTGGGATTTGCCGCTCGATCAGCCGAGCGAGTCGTAGTGAACTGCCGAATGTCAGCTGAATACTCCAGCGCGGCCATCCAGTCTCCCACGTACCGTGTCATGACTGTAGCGCTCTGCTGTACATGACCTTCTCCGGCGATACAGTGTCGTCTTGTGAGGTTTTGGACAAGACCACCATCGGCAAGCTCAGAACCGCAAAATACCAAGTTTCCGACTTACGGCATACTTTACGTTTTGATTCTAAGATCTCCACAATTCTTTTGCCGCCTTCTCCACCTCCACTACAAAGGTTATCATAGCACAACAGGGAGCAAGATGGTAAGTAGGGTGCTGAACGATCCGGGCGACACGCGCCCCACTCTGTACGCGAGAGGATGTCTGGCGCACCGGGCGGATTTGGGCGCCGTGTCCGCCATAAGCTCTAGCGCTGACGGGTCAGCCTCGCATTTCCCGAGTCAAGGCAAAGCGGCATGCTCCGGCAGCGCAGCTCGAGAAGCGGACATATGCTGTCCCGGAGGAGCAGACTGAACGTGTTGAGATAGGATCCGAGACACATCTTCCCGTAAGTCCTCCCCCAACGGCAGGACGCCTGCTAGCAACTTCAGGTTCAAGAGGTGCTTGCCGGTCCCTCAGTACCGAAGAAGCCGAAAGGGCTCGTTCTTCCCAGTCAGTATAGGGGAGCTGGCCGCGGACCAGAGCCTGCTCTAACCCGTCCTAGCGAATGACTACCCCCTGCATCCCTATTCGAAATCACACCGGAAGCGAGAGAACAAGAAGCGGCGAGAACAGCTCGCGGGAGGGAAGCTGAGTGCTGTCGCGGAAGCGCTCGACCAGACTCTGTCGGACTCGCCAGACTCGCCACCTCGGCCAGCAGATCACACCAGGGAGAAGCAGCAACCGTCAGGCAAAGAGCCTCGCAAGATCAAACCAGAGGACGACGGCAAGCTGAGCGAGGGCAAGGGCCGGACTATGGCCGAGAAGAAGCGAAGAAAGCAGATGTACGCCTGCAACATTTGTCTTTCCGCGGGTTGCTGACCCAGGCAGAGCGCTCGAGGCCAAGCGGATACCGCTCATCATGTCGCACCCGGCTTACAAGAAGGACCCGTGGGCCACAATCCGGCTGCATGCGAGCAATACGCTTGCAATGAAGGACATGCCCGCGGCTCGCCCACAGCCAGGCAACATCACGATCGGCGGAGGCATGCAGGTGGAGCCATAGCGACAGGATCGCCGTCTCGCGGCTGTAATGCGACTGAGTGGGGCGAAGCGCATGTATATGATTTATCGGTCGAAGCCTCCGATCGTACCCCCGTATTCCGCGAGGTATGGTGATGGTTCCAGCATAAACAAACGACTTGGAAGCCGAGCGCTCGGACCCCATTCGCCGCCCGTCAGATCAGCGTTCACATACTCTCATTTTCGGAGTACTCGCTTCTCGCTACTCCTTGCCTCCGCCCTCTACCTGCGCCCGCCTAACGCTCTCGGCTTCGTCTTCCTGCTTGGACCCCATCACACACCGTCCCATCTTGCCACCATGGATGTCTCAGAGTTGTCGTTCGACCCGGGCGCACTCACCCCAGAAGCCGTAGAAGCTGCGCGACAGATCCGCTCGTCCTGGCCAGACGACCTGATCAACTACGTTTTCTTGAAGGAGCAAGGTCGCTTCTTCGCCTTTCTCCAGCCCGACCCTCGCCGACGAGCCAAGTTCTACGCGGTACTTACAGACCGACAATTCAACTTGAGCTGGATGATGTACTACGCCTTCATACGAGCGACAATCTTCGAGCGTATCCCGCAGGTCCTCAGACGGGCCACGACTGTCCGCCAGGTTCTAGGTCCCGAGGCGGTAGAAGTGTACGACTTACATCAGGCGGTCAGGAGGTTCATGCAGGTGTGCAGGACCATTTGCGTGAGTGCTCATCCGCTCTGATGCGCGATGGCGAGTCACATGCTGAGTTATGTGCAGGACTACGATGAGCACCGGAACGACAGACGTCCGCCACCCTTCTCACCCGAACCTCGCCGCCCCCCTCGACGGCACTCTGTATCCGAAATCGTAGTGGAGGAGGATCGCCATTGATTGGAGGAGCTGGGAGAATGTGGGTATCGTGACATGGCGACTGGCTGGAACAGTTGCCTTTCGTGAGTAATGTTGTATGAAGAGTGTGACTTGGTTCACATTTGGGTTCTTATCCGTGACCTTCTCTCGTCAGCCACTGATTCTTGTCTAATGTGAATCCGATCCGCTGGAGCACTCACAACGCTGTGCGGAGGAAGGCTGTGAGGGTGGAACCTGTCCAATGTCTTCTCGGAGGCGGGAAGCTTGCTTGAGAGCTCTTGCCGGTCCTGGCCTGTAGCTCATCTGAGCCGATCCCTTCTTGCGGGGCTGCGCATGTCCCGCCTGCGGGACCCGAGGCGGCCTGTAGGGGCTAGACGGCGGGGGAGTAGGAAGCGAGACGATATCTGCTTCTTCGTCCGATTCGAGGGTCAGGTCGATGGTCTTACGGCGCTTGCTTGGGGCGAGGCAGGGGCTGCTTGGTTCGAAAGGCCGGGATTGCAAGCCTCGTTGGTGAGCCGAGCACCCTGAACCTGGCGCTGCATTCTGGTACCCGTCGTCGCCAGGGAGTTGGACAATGCGGAAGTAAAAAGTGTGGTCGAAGTGGCCGTACTTGAGCCAATGAAGGTTGGCAACGGTGAGCTTGGCTGCTCGGTTGAAGACGAATGGGGCGGCATTGACGCGCCCGAGGAAGAAGAGTTGCGAGCTGCCGTTGGGGTCAAGACCGGCTACTGGCCGCTCACGTTTACGACGCAGTCTCATGTGTGAAATGCCTTTTGTGCAGAAGACAAGATCGATTCAGCGAGTCATGCATCTCATACGCGTATGAAACGCTTTGAGCGATAGGCCTAGTCGATTGATGGACGATACTGACAAGGTTCAGCCATCCCCCCACCTCGACCGCACACATCGAAATCGAGCAGGCGGAAGCCAGACTCGTTTCTTCGCGTATATGAGGCATGCTGTCTGGTGACCAGTGTGAAACAGCGCGCCTTCTCCATGTGGATGTCAAGAGTTGCCTGCTCAAGAAACATCACAAAGGCCGAGGCCCGGACAGACCACACGTGAACGCCACTGACCTCTTTTCAGGGGCGCTCGGCGCGCAGTCCGCTTGTGCTCACTCTCGGTTTGACCTCTCTGCCAAGTGCCGCGAAGGAAGCAGCGAGTGTCCGTGTGCATTCCGCAAACTCCGGAGCACCTGCAGGCTCTTCCTCCCGGTCGAGCAAATACCCTATACAAGGCCAGCCGCTGCATACAGGTCGTCGGAGGACTTTGCAACATCGTCCGAACATCACGTCACTGTCGACTTGCCGGTGATTCAGTGCCGGACCGGCAGATCTGACGTTTTAACCTTAGTCCGGCGCGCGGCCTGAGGTAATAGACTGGGTCATTCGTCTCGTTACCGCAACTTCTGTACCAGTGGCCACCTGTCTCGCAGACGAAAAGACAAGACACGGCAGCTTGTTGATCAGACCACCCTCGACTAGACCCGTTTGGTCATCCTTGACGGCCCTCCGCGGCTGACTGCACACGCCCGAGGCGTGCGTGCCTTGTCCATCACCATGGACAGGATGCCGCCGTCATCCGAACCGTTTCCGAGGACGAGTCAGCATTCCTCCGGACAACCCAGCGGGTCCGCATGGGGTGCGCCTCCTCGCGGCGCGTCAGCGAGAAACACCAATCCGCGGATGCATCTCAGTCACCTGTCGCAGTTCAGCTACCCGCCCGAGGAACCCGTTGCCGGTAGCTCGACCATGTCGAGCGTTAAATCGAGCGACTCCCTTGCGACGCAGCACGAAGTGACGGGAGACAAGGAGACCGACTACTATGCCGAGCTACAGCGAGCCCGAATGGATCTTTCCTGCATTCCCAAGGACTTTTTAGAGGCAAGTCCATGCGCTGACATACGCTGTGTGCCGAAATCGTGAGCGTAGCAGGCTGACCCCTGTAGCTATATCCTTACCCGGCATTCGCGCTCGTGTGCCCTATACCGCCGCCAAACGATGGTCAGGACTCGGACGAGCTCCCTCTGCCACCAGCGAGCCATCGCCTGCCCTTCACTCGCTCGACACACTCGTCGTTGCACCCGTTCGACACCGTTTGGTCCAACTCGAAATGGCGGGGAATTGCCCGGGGCCGGAGGCTGCTGGAATGCATATCCATCGACGCTGCCCGGCAGCTCGGAGACTGGATCGCTGGATCCAAGGCGGCAAGGACGAGGCACTCGAGCGGTACCTCGCAGCAGGAGCGGACGGTCGAAGTCCCACCTGGGCTGACCCTACCGCCTGCTTTGCAGAGGGCACAGGACTCGGAGATCGAGGTCGACCACGCCTTGAGCTCGTCCGCCCTGTCGACCTCGCAGGATGCGGACACGACACATCCTCCAGCGCCAGAAGGCTTCTGGGAGCCGGAACGGCCGCCATACGAGGACAGGTCCTCGCTCTCAGGCTCGATTCCAGATGTTGGAGCGGTGTCGTCCGGAGAACACGGAGCCGACAAGCCTAGAGCGGCGACCCTCGACCTCGAGTTCGAAGAGCCTACGCCGGTCCGCCTCGAGCTGACAAAGACGTCAATGCCCATTCACCAGGTCGGCCGCACCGGCGAGCGCACTCAAATGACGACCCATACAATCGTCGTCATCACCACGGTACCTCTCAGTCCCATCGCAGATACACTTGCGCACGATGCTGAAGGTGCTCACCTGCACCCCGCTGTCAGCCGGTTGAACTTGGAGGATATGCCCACGGTATCGGTTCAGGTCCCCGAAGGACCGCATGTGTCGGCCCCTTCGCCAGTATCCGGCGAGTCGAGCGCGCCAAGAACGACGATTTTGCCGACACCGGGCTCGCCCAAGCGGCAAGTGGGCATCCCCCTTCCTCCATCAGCTACGAACGCACAAGCTCCAGGCACCGCCAATCTCACGCCAACGGACGAGATCATGGCGCTCGATATCCCTGGTAACGGCCAGGCAGGCCCAGGGCGCCCGCTGTTGTTCAACCGCGATGGTACGGTGGTCCGGCAGAGGCCGCAGTCTAAGCGAGGGTACGACGCCAAGGGCAAGCCGCTGGATGTCGCGGAGCTGCTCGAGACGACAGACTGGAGCCAGACGAGTCTCGGACCCCGCGAGAGCTGGCCTCAAAGTTTGCGCACAGTTGGTCAGTCAAGCCCTCAAATTCACTCACGTTGGCATGCTGATTCCTTAGTGTCCCTCATCATGCAGTATCCTCACCAGTGCTGTCTCTGGTGGGGCAAGGATATGACCCTCATCTACAACTCTCCCTACGCCGAGGTTCGTTGATGTAAAGGGACTTCACTGACGTGCAGATGATGCTGAAACACCCTGATCTGTTCGGCATGTCGGGTCCTATCGCCTGGGCCGAGATCTGGAACCAGCTCGGTCCTCTGGCAGAGCTTGTCATGCAGGGCACCTCTGTTTCGAAGGAGGATGGTGCGTTTCAAAGGTGTGCTGATCTGGTCGCGACTAATGAGTAACAGACTTCCTGCTGTTCAAGCAGCTACCGTCACAGGGAACCGGCACGTTCGAGGTGTACCATTCGTGGATGTGGGTGCCGGTCGTGCAGGAGGACGGCTCGATTGGTGGATTGTGGAACGCCACGATCGAGACTACCAAGAAGGTGTTGGCGGAGCGGCGGCTAGCAACCGTGCGGGAAATGGGAGAGCGGACTTGTGCGTGCAAGCGATTCTTAGGTGATGTCTGTGTGAGCTGACTCCACGCAGCCGTTGCAAGAACAATGAAGGAGTTCAACAGTGCAGTCCTGGAGATCTTGACAGACAACCCACGAGACGTGCCCTTCGCGGCACTCTACCACGTCAGCACCACGAGTGAGTGCTGAATCATAACCAAATGCTTCGTTGGTTGGTGTACTGAGGATATCCAGACGACAAGCGGTCGGAGAAGAACGTTGCTGGGAACAACGCAGCGACGACAACCGCCGCCCCGACAATCTCCCACTCCGTCAAGGTCACCTTATCCCTGGCTGGAGCTATCGGCGTTCCCGAGGGCCACCCGTCGACACCGCCACTCATCAAGATGACCATCGCACACCGTCACAGGGAGTCTCGTTCGGCGATTGCCCACATCACGGGCTCACCCACTCTGTCGATCATGTCGACACTGTCGAACACGGCTGCGAGGAGCGACACGCCCATGTCAGAGGACGATATCTCGGCAGGCGGGCTGGGCCACCCGGGCTTCAACCTCGAGTCGTGGCCGTTCAAGGAGGCACTGCAGACCAAGCGGCTTGTCCTCGTAGAGGACTGCTCGACACTGATCAAGGGCTTCCCAGTCAGAGTCTGGGACGAGCTTCCGAACGCGGCTGTAGTCGTCCCCGTGGCCAACGACAGTGACGACGGTATCCCCAGTGCGGTCATGGTGCTGGGTCTGAGCATCAGGCGGCCTTTCGATGACGACTACGAGTCTTTCCTCGTAAGTTGCATCATTTCTTTCAATGATACCGGAGCTGACAGATCATAGCATGTGTGAGCTTCCTGGTTCGATTGACTCAATAGAGCTTGGGCTGATTCGCAGACTGCGACTGCAGCTCGCTTCCGGACTGACCGCCGTGCGGTCATACGAGGCCGAGCGGCTTAGGATCGAGGAACTCGCGGCCATCGACCGGGCAAAGAGCATGCTCTTCTCCAACGTTAGCCACGAGCTGCGGACACCCCTCACACTCGTGTCGGGACCGCTGGACGATCTCATCCAAGAGACGGCCGAAGGACCCAAGAAGGAGATGCTTGTCATGGCGCGGCGCAATGTCCGGCGTCTCACGCGTCTCGTTTCGACCTTGATGGACGTGAGCCGCCTCGAAGCCGGCCGGCTCAAGGGCTCGTTCAGGCTAGTCAACCTCGGTGTCATGACTCGTGACCTGGCTGTAGGTGCCGCTCAAACGCTCTGCTCCCCGGATGCTGATATATCTAGGCGCTCTTCCGAGGGGCAATTGAGCGTGCCAAGTTGCGATACGTTGTCGAGTGCGACCTCACCCCTCGAAACGTCTACGTCGACCCGGACCACTGGGAGAAGATCATGTTCAACCTCATCGGTAGGCAAGAATCGTACCCCAACCAGGGTATGCGCTAACCTTCCCCAGGCAATGCGATGAAGTACACCATGGCGGGCTTTGTCAGAGTCTCGCTCTCGTACCAGGGCTCAGACGCCGTGTTCTCTGTGCAGGACTCCGGGGTTGGCATTCCAGGCATGTCTTTCTGGTGTGCCGAGGCCGGGACTGGGCTGATTTGACTTCAGCATCCGACATCGATCTCGTCGGCGAGCGCTTCCACCGGGTCCAGAGTGTCAGCCGTTCACACGAGGGCACCGGTATTGGACTTGCGTTGATCAAGGTATGCTCTCAGTCCCCGTCGGTCCACGTTCCGAGCTGATCGTCAGGAACTTATAAAACTGCACGGAGGCTCAATGGACATTGAGAGTATTACTGCCAACGAGTCTTCGAATGGATCGCGTGCGTGTTTTGTTGATTAGCAAAGGCCTGGACTGACCTTCACAGACGGGTCCATGTTCCGAGTGAGAATACCGTGAGTGCAGCGACCGCCGTCGTGTCACTGGCGCTGACCGCTCCAGACTCGGAACAGACCACCTGCCCCGCGATGCCATTGAAGTGAGCTCGCTCACAGCCCCGAGCAAGCATTCCGCATACGGTCAAGGCATTGTCGACGAGGCTATGCAGTGGAACCGAGATAGGGAAGGGTCGTCCGTCGACTCGAGTTCCGACTCGGGCGGAACCACCGGGGACAGCTCGGGCCAGAGCTCACGAGGGCTCGATCTCAGCACCTTGTACTTCAAGAAGGAAGACGTCATCCTGCTCGTTGACGGTATGTTCCGCTGACCTGCCACGCTTTGGCACCTCCTGATCATACAGACTCGTTTGACACGCGGCGATACATGCGCTCCATCTTCGCGACGTTCTGCACGGTCATCGAGGCGCGAGACGGCGTTGAAGCTCTCGAGACGATCGAGCAGCAAACGCCAGACCTGATCATCTCGGACGTCATGATGCCCCGTCTTGACGGTTTCGGTCTTCTGCAAAAGCTCAAGGCGAACCGCAAGACCGCACTCATCCCCATCATCATGTTGACTGCTCGCGGAGGCGAGGAGGACAAAATCGAGGGACTGCTTGCGGGTGCAGAAGGTCAGTATGCTGTGAGCCTGTAAAAACCTTGCTCACGCCGCAGACTACCTCGGCAAACCGTTCAACGCAAGAGAACTGATCGCCAGGGGTGAGTCTTGCTTAGCATGGGCCCGTTGACTATCATGAGCTGATGCCCTTTCTAGCTCACATGCAGTACGTTTGCATTAGGCAGTCTCATGGACATTCTAACGGTGTACAGAATCCAGCTCGGGAAGAAGCGACGCCTCCTCGAGCAAGGCTTCGAGGAGCGGACTGCGGAGCTGCGCGCCCTGTCAGACAGTAAGCCGGCGCCGTGACCTAGACGAACAGCGTTTGACGAGATGCAGATTCACCGGTGGCGATTTTCCGCTCCGATGCCATCGGCAACATCACCTACGCCAACCCTGCTTGGTGAGAGTCCTCCGAGAGTGCGCTGGGAGATAAGCACAGTCGCTGATGTGCTGCAAGGTACGATCTGACAGGCTGGCCTGCGGGAACGGAGATCGTAGGCTGGGCACGGCTCATCAGGCCTGATCACCTGCCGATCGTGGAGAGCTTCTGGCATGGCGTCCTTTCTCCTAGTCAGACGCAA
Source organism: Cutaneotrichosporon sp. M94-02A (assembly GCA_037040355.1). Classification (NCBI taxonomy): domain Eukaryota; kingdom Fungi; phylum Basidiomycota; class Tremellomycetes; order Trichosporonales; family Trichosporonaceae; genus Cutaneotrichosporon; species Cutaneotrichosporon sp. M94-02A. Next base: position 63,288 of record JAXQGU010000047.1, read on the forward strand.
GCGTCACATGTCCTCGACTGGCAATACGTCAATGGCAAATGGGGTGAGTTGGTCTAAGCGGGTTACAGTGACAAACATGGACACGAACTGACGTCTTCAGTCTCCGGGTACGTCATGTACTGTGGAGGTTGCGGCGCAGTAGAACTGACTGTTTGCAGGAGGATCATCCGCTTGGACCTTGTGGCCGAAGGCCTCACGGGCTGTATCGGTGTGCTGGTAGACATCACCGAGCGCATCGAGTTCGAGGAGTCTCAGAAGGAGCGGGTGCGCGAAGCCGAAGAGCGGCGTGTCGAGGCAGAAGAGGCCAAGCGGCAGCAAGAGCTGCTCATCGACATCACCTCGTGGGTCGCCGATCCAAACATTGCGACTTGAGACCCGCTAATCGCACAGACACGAGATTCGTAACCCCATCAGTTCGCTCATGCAGTGTTCGTCGCTGGTCAAGACGAACCTGTCCGCCCTGCTCGAGCAGCTCGAGTCGGTCCTGGAGCACAACACGTCGTTCGTTCCAACTCGGCAACTGCTTCAGACGATCAACGAGGACCTCGAGGCTCTGGAGAGCATCTACCAGTGTGGTCTCACGCAGGAGCGCATCAGTAACGATGTGCTGTCCCTCGGCCGTATCCAGCTTGGTGGGTCGAGTCTCGCAACCATCTTCTAATCGGCCACGCTGACAATCATAGACATGTTACGTGCGTAACTCGAAGCAGTGAAGCCTTAACAATGCTTACCCCGCAGAAATGTTTGATGTCGAGACGGATCTGCGGCAAGAGGCGCAAAAGGTCATCTCAATCTTCCAGAATGAGGCGCGGATGAAACGAATCGCTCTCAGCTTGAAGATTGGCGAGTCGGTCGAGCGTACCGGCGTGTCCATGATCAAGACTGATCCTGTCCGATTGGGACAAGTGTGAGTCGAGCAAGCACGCTGCATGCCCATACGGCTGCTGATCTGGTCCAGCGTGACGAACCTGTTGTCGAATGGTATCCGATTCACGTCTACATCGCGTAAGTCAGCCTTAACACGACTTCACAATGGTGCTTACGCTCGTAGCTATCCGGAAGATCGAGCTGCGCTTCGACGTCAGCTTTGAGCCTCCAGCTGACGGAAGCTGCGTGATGCCTCGACTGCCGGAACAGTCACCGCCCGGATGGCTCAAGGACGACATGCCAGTCTACCTCTACGTCGCAGTGACGGATACCGGGCCCGGTCTTACGCCGAAAGAGCTCGACATGTTGTTCCAGCGTTTCTCACAGGTATCGCGTGAGTCGGTCAACTCAGACAGATGAGAGGCTGGAACTGAGCATTCTAGCCAAGACACACACCATCTTTGGCGGATCAGGTCTCGGTCTCTACGTCTGTCGACGTGAGTGTCGAGCCCTCGCGCTGACCCAAATGCTCACCCAGGCAGGAATCACCGATATCATGGGCGGCCGAATCGAGGTGGCCTCCGAGCACGGCAAGGGTTCCACGTTCCGCTTCTTCATCCGGTGTCGCACGGCGCAGACGTCCAAGCGGCCAGCGACCAGCACGCCCGACATCGAGGTCTCGGAGAAACGACCACCGATGAAGAAGCGCAACACGGGTCATATCCAGAAAGTGTCCGGGACCGGCCCGAAGCCGCACATTCTCGTTGTCGAGGACAACTTGATCAATCAGACGGTGCTCATGCGGCAGCTCAAGCACGTTGGGCTTACTTGCGAGGGTGAGTGCGCTCACAAGCAGGAGGATGAGAGCTGACTCTGGTCACAGCCGCCAGCAATGGCCAAGAGGCGTTGGACAAGGTCCGCAAGACATCCGCACTGCGCAAGCCACGAGAAGGGCAGCCGTTCGACGCCGTCGTCATGGACATTGAAATGCCTGGTAAGTCCAAAGTCTGGATATCTTCCGCAGTCACTGACCGCTGCAGTGATGGACGGTCTGACGGCCTTGCGCCATATTCGGGCAGAGGAAGCGGCCGGCGACCTCGGTCCCAGCTCGGTCATTGCTCTCAGTGCGTCGCATGCTGCCACCAGCATGACGCTGGGATTTGTGCTGATGTTCGCAGCTGGTAACGCCCGGCAAGGGCAGATAGACGACTGCCGAGCTGCAGGCTTCGACGATGTATGCCTAAAGCCTTACCGCCTCGTGAGTGCTCTTGCACGCACTTCCCGAGTCATTTGCTGATCGTCAATCAGGACGACCTTCTGTCCCGCTTGGAGGAGGTCATTCGGAAACGAACAACTCAGGCGGTCTCGGCGGATGCTAACGTAGAGATGAAGGAAGACTAGGCTGCTCGACGTGCTCCAGTTCCGTTCTTAGTCATAGATGGGGCGCCCAGCAAGCCTTGGTATTAGTTGTACGCATGTACCGATCACTCAGTGTATGGGACTGGGACTGGCGGTCACGTAGAGAGGGTTGGCAGGGTGCCAGTGCAAGTGCATATCGCTTCCTCAGCAGAGAACCTCTGCCCAGCCGAGCTTGATCCACTTCTCGACCAGCCTGTACTTGACCAGATGGGTCGTCCCTCGCGCCAGCAGCGCCCCTTGGCCGCTAAACCCCATCAGCTCAGTTCATTTCCGCGCGGAACGGGGATCGCGACTCACCCCTCGAGCATGATCTCGCCGCAGTCTTTTCGACAGAAGATCATGACTGGCGTGTCGAGCTTTGGCCGCGTCACTGCCAGCGTCAGCCTCAAATCGCTCCCCAGGCTGGCGTTCCGCAGGCTGACCTATGGACATCTGGTCGTTCGACGGCTCAGTCATGGACCGCAGGCCTTCAGGCAGCGAGTCGAGGACCGAGTGCTGGTAATGCGCGTGCAAGAGCTCGGTATATCGCTGAGCGTGCTGCACTTCCGCGCCCGACAGCCGCTCGTGCACTGCCTCTGTCTGCGCAATATGATGTGCGTACTTCTCGATCTGCGAGGTCAGCTTCGGAAGAGCAATTGCGCGCACGAGTGACTCGCCTTGTGTAGCCGAGTGCGGACGAAGGATCTGATGAGGTACTTTGCCCGTTCCATTTCCGTCTGAACGAGCACGAGCTTGAAGTGTTCTTCCTCGGACGTCTGCGGATCGCCTCTCAGCGTGTCCACCATCTTTTGCTGTTCATGGGTCAGCCTCATGCCGGTGCTCAGATGAGCAACTCGCCTGTTGCTCGAGCTTGTCCATGAGACCATCGATGAGGTCCCCCTCCCACGCCATGATATCGACTGTACCGCGCTCACGGACCCAGACGCGACACATGCGCTTCATATCGTCCATCTCGTCGTCCTCCCTATCGAGCATCATCGACAGCGCGTCCTCGTCGTCCTCCATGCCTCCGACGGGGCCACCGGCAACGGACCCCATGTCGTCTTCGGTCGGGCCGTACCCCGACGGACCGGGTGATGCGCTCTGCAGTCGAGACACAAAGCTCTCGCTCCTTATGGCGCCGCGTCCAGCGCCGTATCCTCCGCGAGCGGCCCCTGCGCGTGACGACTCGGCGCGAGACGATTCAGATACGAGCGAGTGCTCCCGGGCGGAACGTCCGCCCGGCTGCCCGCCGTACGAACGCGCATCGTCGTCCGTGTCATAGAAGGACATCACAGCGAGGTGTACAGCAAGTAATACGGAGTTGGGGTGTCCTGCTGTACTTGATTGCTCAAAAGGACAAGGCGAACAAGACGAAGGTGTACAGAGAAATTAACGACGCGCCTGTCTTCTCGGAATGTCGTCACGCGTCGACCTGCTGAGGCACCCAAGGTCATTCGTTCCCTTCAAGCACACATGCATCCTGTGAGTCTGCGAAATACAATATGAATAGAGCCGTCTATATGCAAGCGTGATAGCAAATGACCTATCGGATACCGAGCGATGTTGTCCTACTACGACATGGCCCGCATGGCGAGCTCAAAGGCGACAAACGTCGCACCGTTGGCGAACGGCGACCTGATCAGCGTAGGGGTCAGACCCCCGGTGAACCCGCGCCATCCCTGTGCGCGCCACGTCTTGCGCGCGCAGTCGACGACGCCCGTGTACTGCCTCTTCGCGGGGTCGAGCGAGTCCGTCTGTAGCCGCGACTTGATCACGTCCACTGGGTAAATACTGCCCGTCGCATCAGCGACGGTCCTGCCCGTTGACCGCCGTGCAGCGGAGGCTCACCTGGCCCAAAGGGCGTATCCGGCGGCAGCGCCAAAGGTGACGCTCCACAATGGGGAGATCTGGTCTCGCCTCACGCGGTTCTCCCGCATGTACTCCTGCACCAACCACTCGTACGCGAGGAAGTAAGATCTGCCCCGTCAGCCCCTCGCAGCTGGTGGGTGAGCACGCGAGCGTGACTTGCCCGTATCCGAGACCGTCACGTAGAACAGTCGCGACCTGGCCTTTGAAGATACCGGCGATGCCGGCCTGGCCGTACAACTTGCGGGCGCAGTCGAGCGGACCATTGTACATCTTGGGCAAAGTGTCCGCCTGCGACTGCAGCCCTGCACATGATCAGTCAACGTCTTTGCCATCGGGTGTTGGCGCTGCAATGACGCACGGATACGGATGTGCTCGACTGGGTTGGCGACCACAGTGTTCGCCACGCCGGCGATCGCTCCAGAAGCGTACAGCTCAGCTGAATCCCGTCAGTACCTGTGCTATACGCCGCAGGACCAGTCCCGTACCCAGGCTGAGGGGCTGTCCAGGAGCCTTGCCCTTGCCGAAGAACCGCTTGGACCATTCCAGCGCGCCGAACTGTATTGACACGCAGGCACCTGCATCGCCGTCAGCCCAAGTGCCCCACCAGTTCCTTCGCTAAGCAAGACGTACCGATACCAAGCAGAGGCGTCAACGTGCCCTTTGATCATGTCAGACACTGATTCCGGCTCTATCCAGCTGCGGGGCATTCGCCTACCTTGTAGAACGCAAGCGGTCCCTCGTTCCTCAGCACCTTCTGGACACAGTCCATCGTCCCGGCATATGTCCCTGGCGGGCTCGTCTGCAGCCGCACCTTGGTCAGGTCGAACGGCTAATCCCGGCATCAGCTTTGTGCACATCACGAGCTGAACAAGGAGGCACACCTGGCCGACGAGGACCTGGGCGATACCGCCGATCGAACCCGCGATCAGGTCCTTCTGCGTCTGACTGAACCGCAGCGTGGGGTCGTTGGTCGGGGGCGACAGCAGCTCGGACATGGCGGACGATAGGCGGGACAAACGGAACGATTGCCTACTTGTCAACAACGAGATGGACGGAAATTTCTTATCTCGCTTAAAACTCGGCGAGATCCGAAGATCCGAGTCGGCACGCTAAGAGGTCGGTCCTACTTGCATGTATGCATCTGATTGCGGGACTACATAACTACAACAACACACAGTGCCGTCTTACTATACTTGTCTACTTGGATGCGAAGGCCTGGGCTCAGCTAGGCCGACCCGGTTCCACTCCCTACAAGGCCTGAAAACACCCTCTCCCAGTCGACTGGGTCCTGACCCTTGGCAGATAACGATGGCGACTGGGACGGTCCCGACATGGGTTGGAAGCCGGTCATGCCGCCGTCGAACGAGGGCGTGACGCCTGCGACCTGCCCCAGCTGTTGCATGAAGCCCATGTGGTCGCTACCGACACCGGTGCCAGCGCTGGCATTACGGCTGTGGTGTCCGCCTAAATCGAGAGCGCTCAGGTCGAGCCCCTCACCCGGGTTGTCCATAACGAATGCGTCGAATGGGTCCGAGCCGTCCGCAGACGACGTGAAGGCGCTGCCGACCGATTCGGGATATGTGGGCTGTAATGGCGGAGGAGGCGGCACGTGCAAGCCGGTCGGCCGGGTGGTCGAACTGCTGGGCTGGGGATACGCCTGCGTGTGCTGTTGTGGCTGCGGCTGCTGCTGGCCAGAAGCGGCTTGCTGAGCCGGTTCCTGCGACGCCTGCTGGCGCTGCAACGCGCGCAAGATCCGCTCGACATCCTGCGCATCAAGCGGCTTGGACAGGTCGATGATGTCCGGGTTGGCAGTGGCGGCCGCCCCGGCAGGTCTCGTCTCGTTGACCAAACCGCTTGGTCGAGAGGGCGGCAGAGACGCCGACGCGGACCGCGAGCCATCACCGGGTCCCAACCCGTGGCCGGCGGAAGATGGCCCGATGTGATGACTTGGCGAGGATTGGTGCGGCAGCATGGTCTGCTGCTGTTGCTGTTGCGCGAGCTGCTGGAACTGCTGCTGAAGGGCTTGCGGGCCGTCTTGCTTGGTACCCTGCCCCTGCTGCTGCTGCTGCTGCTGCCAGGCCCAGAACTGGTCCATGCCCTGACCAGACGCCATCAAGTTGAGCATGTCGTTGACCTGCTGCGAATCGCCTTGCGATGCCGACGCCGTACCCAAGTACCCGTCCGGTCGGCCTTGAGCCCCCATCGCGCTGAAATCGTATGGGTCTCTGGACGGCGGGTTAGAGCTCTGCTGCTGATGGCTGAACTCGACCTGTGGCGCCTGCCCCTGTCCATCGGCCATCATCTGCGCGATGATATCGTCAAAGCTCATTCCGCTCGTCAAGTCGAGGTCGATGGCAGCCATCGTCGCGTCTGCGTCGTACGCCGGCTGCGAAATGCTTTGCCGCTGAGAGCCATATGTGACTTGATTCTGACCGGACGGGCCCGCCTCGTTGGAGGCGGCAGGCCCAACGGGATACATGGACGATGCGTCTGCTGGAGCGATTTGCTCCAGGTACGCGAGGAAGTCTGGATCGCTCGCCAAGGCGCCGAGGTCCATCTGCTGCGACTGCCCGCCGTCCGCGGACTGCGGTAGCTGGAACCCAGGCGTGACAGGGAAGCTGATTGTCGGCTGACTGGCCTCGGTTGGCGTGATTTGGATGGACGGGCGATGCTGATGCAATGTCTGCGGCACACCCTGAGCCGCCGGTGGGGCAGACGGTCCCGCTCCGGGACTGCTGGACCGAGACACGCCGCCTGACGAGCTGGTCCGTCGTCCTGTAGGCGAAGGGTTCCGCGCGGACCCGCTTCCGCCCTGCTTCGGCACGCCGAGGTGCGAAGCCGAGTGCTGCGGTTTTGGCAAAATGGCTCGAGGGTGGTTCGGCTGCTGGTGCAACGCTAGAGCTTTGCTCGCGGACTTGCCGGTGGAAGCGGAACGGTGGACGCCTCCGGCACTTTGCAGAGAGCTCGCGGTGACAGTTGCACGGCGCGTCGACGCCGCCGTCTGGTTGACATGCGACGTGGACTGCGAGATAGATGCGGCGCGCCGCAGGACAGGCGGCGTCACGCCGCCGGGATGGGTCACGGGAGTCGAGGATCGCGACGCGTGATGTGATCGCTGCGCGCTGCTGGCGGCCGAAGCGGACTCGGGCGAAAGTAGGTTCGAGGCCGGTACAGCTTGTGTATTGATAGGTGCGACAGTTGGCGGGTCCGCCTTACTGCTGCAGCACGACGACCCTGGTTTGCTGGCGCTTGAGGTGTCCGTAGACCCGTTGGCCACAATTGGCGGGGTGAGCTGGCCCCCGGGGGAGCTCCGCCGCTCAGCTGTCTCCCCGCTGCAGCATGATGCAGCCTTGGTATCGGCGCTCGCTCGAGCCGCAGACGCAGCCTCGCCGCTGGAGCCCCTCTCGGTCCTGTCGTCGGCCGCATCTTCGGCGCAGGCGCATCGGATGCAGCAGCCACAGCAGTCCTTTTCGCACGAGCACGTGCCCGGCTTGCACTGACACCTGCCGTTGCAACACTCGAGCGGCTTGAGCTGAACGAAGCCCAGTCCTCGCGCAGCGTCTTCGCTGACGTGCACCGCCGGAGGCGATATGGCGGTATCGTGAGCGTTCAAACCCATCGACTTTGGCCGCGCCGGCGGAGGCACGTGCGCCGCAGCGACCTCGAGCAGGTGCTGGATCGACGTGATTCCCGGTGGGATATTGATGCGATCGCAGCATTCAAACGAAGACGTGCACTTTTGGCCACAAGAGCCAGAGTGCGTGTGGTCTCCGCGACTGGGGATATTGTGGGTCGGGCACCCAGGGCAGTCGCAGTCGTCTTCGCAAGTGCAGCCGCCGACGACGACGTCTTCACTCGTCGGGAAGTGTACGGGTGGGTCGACGTCCATGTCCATTGACTCGAGCTTGACGCCGCCGTTCTGCGCGACAGCGTCAAACGCCGAGATTCCCGGCAGACCAAGCGCCGAGCGAGGTATCTCGTTGGCTATCGTACCGTCGTCTCGGATGACAGCGCCCAGGAGACTCTTGAGATTGACGAGCGGCCGGATCGCCGGCGGAGACGACCTGCTTCCGGAAGGCTGCGACCCGCCCCAAACATGACTCGAACCCGTGACGCTGTCGCGCTTGGCATGACGGGGCGTTGCGTGCCCACTTGTCGAGTACGGCGAGTACAGCTTGGTCTTGTGCACGTGCCTGGACGTGTGCGCCGGGTGGTGCATGTTTTCGGGCGAGAGAAGCGTGTCGCCGCCGGCGGTAGAAGGACCACCCGAGCGCGAACCGGTCGGGCTGTGAGTCGGGTGGAACGTCGGCGTGCTCGATCCGGAGAGGGAGGGGCGAGACGGTCCTGCCGGGTGACTGAACGGGTTCGAGGGATTGAACGATGGAGAGCCGGATACAGACGAAGCGGGATTAGACGGTGATGCTGATCCGTCAGACCGGTGCGTTGTCACTGCGGGGCGTTTGGGATGGCAGCACTTGCATATCCCGCCCGTCCGGCACTGGCACGGGTTGAGCAGCATGTGAACTGGTGCACGGTCAGCATACGGCTCTGCGCCATTGCACGGGAAAGACGCACCGCTCCGCTCGGCCTGCTTCATGGCAGTCACCTCGTTCATGTCGGCCAGGGCTTCCGCCGCGGCAGACATCTCATGAACGTCTCGGAACCCGTTCGGGAACGTGGGCCTGCTTCCTGGCTGGCCCTTCCGCGTCTCCAGTTCCCGTAGCTCGTCCTCGTTCGGGCTGGCAAGCGCATCTTTCTGCGCGGTACTCGAAGCGGCGGTTGACGGGCCGGCGGAAGACGATGAGGGGCCAGCACCGACGCTCGGGTCGCTGCCTGCTGGCATGATCACCGTCGGCGGCTTCACATCTCCGCACAGGCACTGTGACGGTCAGCATCGTCCTTGCAGGCGCACTGCAAAAGGCTTTCTTGCTCACCTTGGTATGAACCGATGCGCCGTCCTTTTTCCGCTTGTCCTTACAATGGACACATTGCGTCGTTGGCCTGCCCTTCTTCTTGACTTCGAACAGCGGCCGATCGGTATGCGTGCACCCGGACACGCGATGGCCCTTGATGCACGTAGCGCACGCAAACTTCTTGTCGTTGATGAGCACCATGTCGGCGATTCGTCGGCACCTCGTCGCTTGTTGTTGCCCAGTTCACGGGTTACGAGAGTGAAAAAGCGGTGCGGCGGAAAGAGGTGATGACCAGCGAGCTCGACAATGAGCCAAGTCGGCCGCTGCTGGGCGGCGACTGCCTGCTCGACCTGCTCGAGGAGCGGACCCGAAGACACCTGGCTAAACAGACAGCCCAGTGGTCGGGCGTAGAAACGCGACACGGCTTGCCACCCCCGACACACACCCTCAAAGGGATTAAATGGAAACCGAATGCCAATCTGAGCGTCGGGGCATGCTCTTGTATCGGGTGAAAAACAACAACAAGGTCGTCGCGCGAAGCAGACACCTGGGCCACTGCCCCTCACCCTGCCAGTGCGATGCGAGGGGGTGTGCTTTGGTGTACCGCGTTGTTACCAGTAACCGTGTGCCCTTTTTCGCTACATTGCCCTCCCCTTCCCCCTCTCGTCCTCCGCTCGACGGAGGCCTCGTCGTCAGGTCCCGCCCGCGCCGTGAGAGCTTGTTTCGGGGTTTACAACCCAATTCTGACGTAAGTGCCACATGGCGATATCCGGACGTCGCCCCGGTTGAGGCGGATGGCACAAGTTACATGGGTGACCTTTGCAGCGAGTACCTTCGACGAGCGAGCGTCGGCGGGGCGAATGTCAATGAGCGACGTGCTCAGCTCAAGCGAGAACGCCTGCCAGGCCCGTTGGGCTAGTCAAATGAGACGATATGAGAGATGGAAGCCTGTCAGAGCGCAGGATGCGCCGGCCCGGAATGGTTACGGCAGACATACCGCTTATGACGGAGCACGATCAGGATGAATGGCATTCATCAGCACGACTTGTGTGAATAAGCGTGTCAAGGAGGGTGTTGGATGAACCGGTTGGGCGCGATCGCTAGTCGCAGGATCTCCCTATCTATCCGGCCGACCGTTCGATCTATTATTGACCGACCTCTTGTTCGGCGTACATCACCAGTACAACTTCTACTGTCTTCTCGATCCGGCCGCTCTGTATCAAACAAAGCATTCATGGGCGATAACATTGTCAAGTGGGTAATGTCCGAAGGCAGGTCCCTGCAGCCTGCGCTGAAACTGGTCCAGCTTCTACTCGGGTCAGCCACCGCTGAACCGGCTGTCCTTCAAGCGGCAGTCGCATGAGGCGCTGAACGACCACCTGAAATCGCCAGAAGCCCGCTTCATCCTGTTCAAGTAGGTGCAGCTCTGCAGCCGCGAATATATCATCTACTAAACACCGATCAGAGATCTCAAGCCGCTGGTGAAGAAGGATGAGCCGGGGAAGATTCTCTTCTTGAGCCAAAAAGATGTTCAGGGCCGGATAGGCGAGCCCTTCCTCGGCCCGTCAGTTCCGTTTCTGTTTTTACGCTGTACCGCTGCTGACGGTGCAGATCCGCCGAGGACGCTGGGAACAAAGACCGATCGAGGCTGTACGAGTCCGCCCGCCTGCCACACACCCAGCCCGCGCTCGTCTTCCTCGGGATCGACGATCGGCCAGACGCCTCGGCGCAGTCGAAGCCCGCGGCCGTGGACCCGCGCGATCCGCAGGGTGTGCCGTATTTCGCTTTAGACACTGGCAAGAGCGACTGGACTCCAGAGGGCGGTGAATGGGGGGATGCGAGAGCCAGCGCAGCGACGATGCCGGCCTGGGACGCAGGTGTCTTCGCCCAGGCCCGTGCCCTGGTCGACTGGAATGTCCGCAACAAGGTAAGGTGCCTTCAAGAGTCACGAGACTACCAAATCTGACAATTGTACAGTTCTGCGCAGCCTGCGGCAGTCCGACATACTCGCTTTGGGCAGGTTGGAAGCGGAGCTGTACGAGCGGAGTCGAGCCGGTCGAGGGCAAGGAGGCGTGTTTCTCGCTCAAGGGGCTTCACAACTTTGCCTACCCTCGAACGGACACGGTGAGCTCCTCGCGCGCAGATCGGTGGTGGGACCATAGCTGACTCCCCTAGGTGGTCATTATGGGTATTTTGAACAGCTCTGGGGACAAGATCCTGCTTGGGAGGCAGAAATCATGGCCGAAAGGGATGTACTCGTGTCTCGCCGGCTTCATCGAGCCCGGCGAGTCGTTCGAAGACGCTGTCCGGCGCGAGGTCCTCGAGGAGGCTGGCGTTGTTGTCGGTCCCGTCAGATAGTAAGTCTCAAGCTCACACTACACACTTACGCCGCGCTGACGGACAGCTCCTCCTCGCAGCCATGGCCGTACCCCGCCAACCTCATGGTTGGATGCTTTGGCCGTGCGGAAGACTCGCAGACGATCCGGCTCGACCTCGACAACGAGCTTGAAGACGCACAATGGTTCCCTCGCACGGAGATCGCCGCGCTCGTTGGCGCCGCCAACACCCACTTGACCAAAGAGGACCTTAAGAAGCTGGACCAGACGTCGACTCTGGGTGCGGACGAGGCTGCGCGGTTGCAGGCTTTGGCCAAGGCTGCGAAGGACGCTCAGGCCACGGCGGGGGCGCTCGCCCCCAGCGAGCGCAAGGAAGGAGATGTTGTCAAGGAGCAGGAAGTCAAGGGCTTGACCCGTGTTCCGCCCGATACAGCCATCGCGGGTAACTTGATCCGACTCTGGGCATCAGGCGGATTAGACCTTGTTAGCAAGTTGTAGCAAGTCGAAAGCAATAGCATAGTCGTTACTGAACACGTTCACACGAATCCCGTCACTAACATTGACGACTGGTTCGATGCAACTACGCTGTCGCACCCTTTCGCCATTCTGCCACGAGATTGCCAACCGCCGCCGTGCAGCCGAAGACGGCAGTCACATACGGGCTCTGCCACAGACCGCCAGGCGTCGACCAGTGTAACGTCAAAGGGGCATACGCACTTGTCAGATCAGCGCCTGTAGCATACCTCGCTGCCCATTCAGACTCACCCGTTGACAATCGCGGTGCCCTTCCACTGGGTCCAGTCCTTCTTGAGTGCAGCTACCTCGGCCATTGGGTTGGTGTTCAGGGGCGGCTGCACAGACGCGCCTTCGCCCTTCTCGCCCGCAGTCTCCTGCAGCTCGTACCCCTCTGCCTCCTTGACTTGCGCGGCGGCGCGAGCCTTAGCGCGAATCGAGCGCGTTCGCGCGTTGAGCGAGATGTACGTGTTGCGCAGCTTCTCCAGCTCCAGCAGGACGTACAAGCTAAGACGCGGTCAGCGCGTGATCACCCTGACGAACCTGCCGCATTGACTCACGCCCAGAACCGAACACCCCACAGCATGGCCTTACCGGCCGTTGCTGGTGCAAGGGGCAGAACGCCCTTGCTGGCCAGCCAGGCAATGTGCTCCAGAGGGTAGTATCCCAGGAGCGCGAGCAGCTGCATTGTAGGCAGCGCCTTCGGGCTCGACAGCGACGGCCTCGTCTGGAATGTCAAGAGCTTGATCAGGGACTGGATCGGGCGAGGATAGAGAGCCAGCAAGTACTTGATGACAGGCAGAAGACCTGCACCCAGCCGTCAGCGATGGACCACGCGAGGCCGTGGCCATGCCTCACCAAATGCGCGCATGATGACTCGAGCATCGGAGACGCTCGCTGCTGCCTTTGTCACTCCCGCCGCGACTCCAACCAGGCCACTAGCGTCCTTGACACTGGACGACTGCCTGATCTTGGCAAGGCGGAGCAGAAGGGCGACGATGACCGGGGACGAGTACTGGAAGACCATCAACGAGCCGTCCAGCCCCGGAATCGTCGACGTCAGCTTGACGAGCCTGTCGAGCAGTGCGCGGGCATTCTGAGGGCTCTTCACGGACGCGGACATCTCAACAAGGGAGCCTCAGGGCAACGCAAAGTCAATCAGTCAAATGCAATCTTCCTCCTTCATGGCCCGCCCGAGGGACGACGAGGTATGGCCGCCGAAAGGCTGCCCAGCCGGTTGTGCTCGGACCTGTGTTACCCGGTGCCGAGCGAGGTTGCGGCGATCGCCGCTTGTCCCTCCACTCGATCTCGCCGCTGACAAAAGTGGTTGATCAGAGTGGTTCTGCTGACTTTTGCGCCTACTGATCCATAGCAGCGATCTAGTCAGCTACCACAAAGCGGCTAGCTCATCGGTTCGACGTAGACCTCATCATTTCGAAGTCGCTCGTCATGTCCAAGTCATTTGTTACACTTGTCCGGCCTGCTCTGGCTTCTTCTTCGCGCTTGCCAGCTGCTCACGTTGCGGCGGCGAGCGGTCCGTCTCGACTCGCAGCACGATGCCTGTCCAGCAGCGTTCCTAGAATGGCTGCTGGTCCTCTTCGCGCCGCATCGCGACCATCAAGACTGGCCGCAACGCCGGCTGTCGCCGCAAAGTCCCGCATGGAGCAGCGTAAGCGCCGGCTTCAGGACCCTAAGAAGCGGCCAGTATGCTGATGTCCTGAAGGACGGACTATGTTCATTCAAACCGAGACGACCCCGAACGAGGCATCGCTTAAATTCCTGCCCGGGACTCAAGTGACTTCCGGCTCGACTCACGAATTCCTCGACCTGCGATCTGCGCTCCCATCACCGTTGGCCACCCGTCTTCTGACCATTGACGGCCTGACGGGCGTCTTCTTCGGCCCGGACTTCGTGACGTGCACGAAGGACGACTCGTTCTCGTGGTCTATCCTGAAACCCGAGGTATTCGCCGTCCTGATGGAGCACTTCTCTTCCGGAGCGCCACTGTTCAAGGAGGGGCAGGACCAGTCCGGTGCTGAAGACACCAAGATCCTCGACACGGACAGCGAGGTCGTCGGCATGATCAAGGAGCTGCTGGAGACGCGCGTCCGCCCCGCGATCCAGGAAGACGGCGGAGATATCGAGTACAAGGGGTTCGAGGAGGAGAGCGGTATCGTCAAGCTCAAGCTCAAGGGCAGCTGTCGTGGTTGCAGCTCGAGCAGCGTCACCCTCAAGAACGGTATTGAGCGAATGCTCATGCACTACGTCCCAGAAGTCAAGCTCGTCGAGCAGGCAAGTGTCCCCGCGCCGGTCAACAACACCTGGACTGACGCCGTGCAGGTTCTGGACGAGGAGGAGCTGATTGCCTTGAACGAGTTCGCCAAGCTCGAGGCGAGATTAGAGAAGAAGAAGCAGGAGGGCTCGAAGAATGAGTGAGTTCAACGAGAAGATCTTCATTGCAGATGGAACAGGGCTGACTTCTTAGCATGAGCCAGTACATGTCCCACTAGGCCATTGGTCCACTGAGCTATCGGTGACTCCTTGGGACACCCGCTCTTTGAGCATACTATCATTAGTCGTTGAATCACCGCGCAGCACATGTTATGACATGCATATGAACAACACAACTTTCATACACACAGGGTAAATGGTCCAGTTGAATGCCTCTTCCGGCGCGTCATCACAAATGGCGCGCCAGGGCGGTGATTATCAGTTGAATGCGTGGCGATCTAGATTCTATGCACAATGGTAGCGGGCGGGCGGGGCGAGTCGGGCAAGGTGGACGATCCGCCTAGTCTCGGAATCCGCCGTTCTTGGTCTTGCCGTCGTCGGCCTTGGGCGGGCTGATGCCGAGGCGCTCGTACCTGTCCTTGAGCCAGTCCTTTGCGACCTTTCCGGTCGTGCGCTCGTACTCGGCAACGCTGAGGGGCTGCTCTGCGTGCGGAGTGATGCGGAGGCCGTGGCGCTGAGACGGGTAAGCGTCGAAGGTGGCCGAGTGGTTGACGATGCGGTTGTCCCAGATAGCGACGTCGCCTGCCTCCCATCGCCATCGGACGGTTCCGTCCGTCTGCTGCGCGAAGCCCTCTTTCAGGAACTGGAGGACCATGTCCGATTCGGCCTTCGGCACGCCGACGATGCGCGTGACGAAGCCCGGGTTGACGAAGATGGCTTTCCACCCAGTGACGGGGTGCACGCGCACCACGGGGTGGACCGTCTCGATCGGCTCGCGGCGGGGCACGCTGATCACGCCCGTGCGCGACGCTGCCTGGTTGTGGCCGGTGTGGATCGCCGACAGCTTCTCGAGGTACTGCTGGAACGCGGGCGAGAGCGACGAGTAAAGCGCGTAGCCAGAGCTCCACAGCGTGTCGTTCCCGACCTCGGGCGTCGTGAGGAGGCGCAGGATCGTCGCGCCAGGAGGCTGTACCTCGTACGTCACGTCCGAGTGGAACAGCTCCGCCCGCGTGAACGAGTACAAGTCCGGCCGCGCGTTCTTGTCCGTGTACACCACTGCAGGCGTCAGCACACCCCCGTCATGATTTTTCCTGCTATGATGCTCACCGACGACGTCGTCGAGGTCGCCTCGGCGGGGCACGGCGTAGGTCGGGTGGGTGTGCAGGGGACCGAAGTGGAGACCGAGGTCGCGCTGCTCCTCGATCGTCATCTGCTGCTTGCGGAAGTCTGCCGGTCAGCACGCACCGCTGCGCAAGGGTGTCTCGCACTTACAGACAACGCCCTTCTGCGCAACAAGGAGAGCCAGGTCGTCCCTCTCGTCCTGACCGAGCTGGTTGATCTGCACGTCTCCTCCCTCGATCATCGCTCCGATAGCGATGCCCAGCTCCTTGATACGCCCGCCGCGAGCCTCGACGAACGCGCGCAGGCGCGACACGTTCGGGTCGGCATAGTGTCCGCGGTCGGTGATGTCGTAGTACGGCAGAGGCGGGCCGACCTCCGTTCGCACGGGGTTGTACGCTGTCGAAAATTAGCACTGGCACGGGACGTCACACGAGGATTGACCAGGACTCACGGAGAAAGTCGGCGTGAGGGTAGTCCTCGCCTGGACCATTACCAAACACCTCGCCCTGTATGGTCAGCCAAGACCCTCATCATCGCCGCGGACAGACTCACGACGTAGTTGAAGGGGTCGACGAGAGTAGCATCGGCGATACTGGCCTTCCTCTGGCCGGTACCATTGCCATCAGCCTTTATCGGCGCCGAGGTTTCCGCCGACGCGGTGTTATCGCCCTGGAGCTTGAGCCGGCCAATAACGTCCGACGCGGCCTGCGCGGCCTGCTCGACCGTCTGCGTGATCGCCATTGTACTGCTCGAGCTGGGAATGAGTCGATAGAGAGAGGGTGTAGAGGGCTGCTTGGCTGGTATGGCGCAATCCGCCGACAATGTGCCACGCGGGTTGGCGTCGCCTGGGCTGTTGGATTTTTGGCTGGCTGGCGTGCTTTTTTCGGACAACACCGAGCAAGGGCGGGGGCGTCGTTGTCGTCTCAGGGATGAAAGACGTTCGCGTGCCTCGGTGCTCAGGTCCCGGTACAACAGTCGCGTAAGGCAATTGACTCTGACGGCACGGTATACGGGACTCCAGCAGGGGCAGCGGTGCAACGAGGGGCCAGGCTGGGGCGAGTGATAAGCTGGGTTGGCTGGAGTGATTGTGAAGGGTGTGTGGTGGTCTGGGTGAAGGGGGAAATATCGCTCAGACCAAGCGCTTATGTACTTTCGGTCAGGTCTAGTGTGTGGACAGAGTGGAATGCTGCGGTGTGTGTACGCCCTGATGCCCTAGACACCAATCACGCTCGAAGGCGTTATTTCCCAGTCGTGGGATTGCTCGAGGGAGAGATCGCCGCTGATCAACTTTCGTTGAATGACCCAGGTCAATCCCTCTCTCCGCTCGGAGCTTGCCCATGCATGCACGGATCGGCTTTCGGCTTTCTCGGCTCCGTGCGATGTTCCGAGAAGGTCTGGACCGCTTCGTTGGCCATCCGTGGCGTTCGAGAAGAGGAGAATGGTGGCGCCGTCAATCTCCATGCGAATGGGACGCCGCCCGGCACACGGTCCTCTCAAAGGCAGCGGACGATGTTCGGCAGCGGCCTCGGCGGGGTCTCCCGCGAATCACGGACTTGGACCCGCCAAGCTGCCCAACGTCCAGGACAATAGCGCCTCTCCAGCATGTCTGTTGATTGCTTGGCGAGGGACAACAATAAGCGTCGTTGACCGGATGGTCGAGACCCTCGTGCCAGCGACGGAGGAGCCTTCGCCCAAGTTTGTTAGACATCCGTATGCATTTCCCGAGCCACGCCGATCATCGTGCGCCGCTCTGCATGCATACATCCCATACACACTGCTCACTCCCCCTCACCCCACAAGCGGAACAGACTAAACCGCCACAACGGGAATACCCGGCAATTTCCTCCCACTTGGCCGGCCGCCTCACTGGCAGAGTGTACAGAAGCGGGGCGACGGCGCCTGGTGCACCCTCTCAACCTGCCACTTCAGCAGACATTCAGCGCCGGTCTCGGGCTTTATATCACCAGCCCCGGCGTGTCTCCGCTGCACGTGAGCCAGGGAGAGGAAGGACGTCTATCCGTAGGCTATCCACCGCTCACGTATCT
Source organism: Cutaneotrichosporon sp. M94-02A (assembly GCA_037040355.1). Lineage (NCBI taxonomy): Eukaryota > Fungi > Basidiomycota > Tremellomycetes > Trichosporonales > Trichosporonaceae > Cutaneotrichosporon > Cutaneotrichosporon sp. M94-02A. The sequence goes on from JAXQGU010000047.1 coordinate 80,805, forward strand.
CCCGTTCTCTTGGTCCGTCCGCGGTCCGATGGGGGGATGGGTCGAAGATGGGCATACAACCATGTCGTAGGAGCAGCATCTATCAGTAGCATATGTGAAGGGTCTGTTCGCCGGAGATGCCACCTGAGATGCTCGGCCAAGACTGGACAGAAACGCCTGGTTGAAAGGGACCGTTTGACAGCACCCGCTGCGCTCGCTTGACAGTCCGCTCAACTGACATGCATGAACCCTCGTGTGCAGACTCAGACAGGCTGGTGCACGTTCTGGCTGGTGATGGTGTGTGTGGCTGGGCGAGAGCGGGAGCAGGGGTTCGAACGAAAGTGCCAACCTGGAAATCGCCATTTGGTATTCCCGGCGGACGGGGACAAGGGGGGGAGGGGGCGTGTTGCGTTACCCGCCTTAGAGCGCGAGAGTGGCACTTGGCTTCACCATCTGCATTCTCATTCATCTCAATCTATCATCAACCATTCCTCTTTCGCCTCTTTCACTTTCAAGTCTCCCCTAGGTCATCTCTCGATTGCAGCTTGACCTGCTCGGCTCGGCCATCGTCTGGAGACACACTGTTGCATCACTGCGGTCGCGCAGGGCAAGCATACTCGCGCCCGCGCTGACTCACTCACGCCACACAACCACCTCATTCAACTCATTCATCCACTAGCCACCTGGCCCCTCGCCCGCTCATCCGGGCTTCGCATCGTTTATCGACCGACCCAACATCCGCCCCAGGGCCTGTCAGACCTCTGCAGGGCCGTGCACGTTCGCTGGGGTCGCATTGCGCCTGCACAGCCTTTCCATCACCGACCCGAATCACACCCCTTTCACCCACATCAACCCGCCAACTCGCCATGCCAACACCGACGCCAACGACGCGGCGCACGCGCGAGATGTTCTGGCGTAGCCACAACGACGGCGCCGAGGCTTCCACACCTGAACGACCTGGTGCCGACCTTGATGCTCAAACCACCCCGTCCGGCGCTGCATCCGGTGCACCGGCATCATCGTCCTCGTCGGCGTCAGCGATAAACGTCACTTCGTCCGCGTCGAATGGACCGCAGAAGATCATGCTCCGGCTAGGCGGCGGCGGCGGCGGTGCATCAGGAGCAGGAGCAGGAGCAGGGGCGGCGGCGTCAACACCTGCAGGAGGGGCGAAAGGAGGACAGCCGGCAGGCAGTAAAGCCGACAGCAGGGCGACCACGCCCGAGTCTGTTCTGGGCAAGAAACGGAAGCTAGAGTGAGTCGGCATTTCGGCCAGGCAGAGCAGCAAAGCTGCGATGGAGCCTGAGAGCTGACTCTCCGCAGGACCTCTTCGGTGACTCGTGCGTCCCCGCGCCACCGCATCAGCCCGCCGGGGACAGCTGGTCCCAACGGCGCCGAGTCGCGCGACGGCTCGCCATCCGCATTCATCACCACAACAACGACAACTGCCGCGGGTGCACCGATCCACGCCTCCAGCAGCGGAACCGGCACGCCGTCCAACTTACCCGCCTCGCTGGCCATTTTCGCCCCACCGCCACTATCAGAAGCCCTCCCCCAAGCTTTGCAGGATGTCATCACCGCGTCGACGATCGCCACGACCGGCGAGGGCGGCGGCGGCGACGACGGCGCGAGCACCCCCGCGACCGCGAGCGGCGGTCCTAGTCGGCGAGGCGGAGCCGCGGACAAGGACGGATTGCTGCGGGATGCGGCGGAGGGGCTGTCGCTTCGGCGCAGACCCGTGCGGAACAAGGAAGTCGTCGTGCGTGCTGGCGTCAGCGCTAGCGGCAAGGGCGTGCGTGTCGGCAACGCAGGGACTCGCGTCCCTCAGCCTGGCCGCAAGCGCCGCGAGAAGGCCATGGACAATGTTGTGAGTCTGACCCGGACCCATGGGGGTCGAGCAATGCTGATGGGATAAGCCGAACCAGGACTTCTGCTCGGTGTGCAGGGGGATCGGCCGCTTCTTGTGCTGCGACGGATGCCCACGGAGCTTCCACTTCATGTGCCTCGAGCCTCCGCTGCGCGTCGACGAGCTGCCCACTGAAGAGGTCTGGTACTGCAAGAAGTGCAAGTCTGAGCGGGTACGTCCATCCCTTCGGGGTGTGTGTATCGGTGGCTTACGCTATGGAGAACAAGGACCGCTCGCCATCACCGTCTGCCAGGGGTGCCGAACACAGGCCGATCCAGACGGCGTTCAAGATGCTGTGTAAGCGCGTCGACGAGGAGAACCCCGTCCAGTTCAGGCTCCCTGCGGATGTCCGTGCGTACTTCAGTGGAGGTAAGTCTTGCTCGTTCCCTCTTCTCTTGCATTACGGAGCTGACCTTCGGGCAGTTGGCACAGGTCACCGCGGGGAGTACCAGGACACAGAGGAGACACGGACAAAGTACGAGTAGGTCTGATCTCGCAGGAGAGCTGGGGCGTGCCGCTGACTCTGGGGCAGCCGGAAGGGCTTCGCGGAAGATCGCGACGGAACACGTCTTCGAGACGGTAAGGCGCGTCCGGTGTCGTGCTACATGTGCGGCGGCTCGTCTGTCCCTTCGCGGTCCTTGACGACGGACCCGGAATCGACGTGGCGGCAGATCATCAGCTGCGACTACTGCGCATTACACTGGCACCTCGACTGCCTGAACCCCCCGCTGGCCAGTATGCCCCCTGCCGGGCGGAAGTGGATGTGCCCAAACCACGCCGAGCAAGTCATGGTGAGTCCGCCCGCTGCGCTGTGTAAGCTTCGCGCTGACAAGGGCAGAATCGGCGGCGGACGCTGCGGAGCGGTGTGGAGACAATCGACGTGGAAGACGCCGAGACGCCCAACAACGGCAACATTGTCGTCATGCCCGACGAGGAAGAGGACGAGTCGCGGCGGTACCCACCGCTCAAGTACGAAGACATGGTCATCAATCGCCGCAAGTACCGCGTCCCCGAGAAGATCATCAAGCTCGACTTTTGGTCTAAGATCGGGAGGAGCAAGCGAGCCAGCCGCTCCGCCAACACGGACGACGTGAGCGTTTCCTCTCCAAGCTAGGGACGACGAGCTGACACCGGAGCAGGTATCAGACGCAGATGTCGATGCCGCCAACCTTATCTTGGGTCTCGCGACGGCAGCAACACTTGCACCCAGCACTGCGGTGCCTCCAACAGCGAGCGAGCCGGTCACCGCCACGACGAATGTTCCCGATACGGCGTCCACGGCGATGGACGTTGATGGTGCTCAGCCACCAACAGCCACTACCGAACCGCAGTCCGCGACTTCGTGAGACATCGCGGACCCGCTCGCACCGAGACTAGTCCAGACGGACCACTTGGATCATGTCCGACGCTCAGCCGGACGTATTGTGATTTTTTGTATATAGGTGAACGCAGCAGTCTGCATCCGCCATGCATCATTGCCTGGCCCCGCTACAGAATCACTGTTACTCGAGGCAGGCAACGCGCTTGGTCCTGAAATCAATCTTACACGCCCGCCGGGCCTTTGCAGCATATATGACCTTCTGGGCCATGGCCGGTCCGTCGTCCCATCCGCGCTGATCAGCTACAGAGGCCAACTCGGCCTTGACGTCGTCCATGCCGACCCAGCCGAGGGCTACGCCGCCGGCTGCTTCGTCAGGGACGGAAAAGGCGCGGAGCAGGATGAGCATCAGGTGCGCCAGCAGGACGGTCTGCTGCGTGATGGCCACGGGAGGAGGCGGGAGGGGCGCTGCCCCGCCGGCGAGCGCCGAGTGCGTCGACGAGGACGAAGGCGATGGCGGGGCGGGAAGAGAAGAGGTGGACACGTCGTGCAGGTGTTTGCTGCGGCGAGTTAGCATGGGCAGTCGCGCCGTTGAGCAGGAACATCGGGACGTACACCACGCTGCGGGGTCCTGAACCTGGAGGAAGACCTTGACCGACCAGGTCTGGAAGAGTCGTGATGATTCGGTCCTGCTGGTCAGCCATCGGCCTTGTTTCGTTCTGAAGCGGTACGCACGCAAGCAATTTCAACACCTGGCAAATCCACCTCGACGCCACTTATGACCTTGGCCGCGGCTTCCTCGTCCGCTGAAGGCTCCGGCTCGTCCTCGTAGAATTCGCCCTCCGGCGCGTGTTCCTCCTCTGTGGCATCTTGCTCCGTTGCCGGCTCCCCAGCATGGCCTTCGCCCTCGGTGACATGGTACTGTCCAAACCGCACAGTCTGGTCGTCGTCCTCGTCGTAAGTCTCCGCGCTGCCCTCAGCCTCGACTTCCTCGCTCGATGAAGCGACAGGCGTCGTACTGGCCGAGTCGGGCGCGGAAGACTCCCCGACCGACGCATACAGCGAAGGCCGCGGCGCTGACGCTGCGGCGGCTCCCGACATCGGCGTCGGCATCGGCTTGGTGAACAGGAACCTGCCCTCTGACGGTCTAGCGGTCTTGCGTAGCGATGCGTGTGTGCCGAACAGCGACGCGCGCTGAGCCGTTCGCGGCGTAGACAGCAACTTAAGCGGACTGAACCTGTCGATAGCGTGGCCGTCTTCGCCGGAAAGGAGACTCGCGCGACTGCGTCCAGGGGTGCTGGACCCCGGCGGGCCTTGGAAGAGGGACCTGGCACCGATCGATCCGGGGGCTCGCGGCGTGCGCCCAGGGGTGCGTGCCGTGCTTATAGGGTTACCGTACTGATCGAGTGTGGTGATTGTCCTTCGTGGCGGAGAGGAAGTAGACGCCAACGCAGCCGCAGACTCGTCCTGTCCTTCTTGCTGGGCAGGCATAGACGCCCTGAGCGCGCGTGTTTCGGCTTCGAGCTCGCGCAGCGCAGCTTCTTCCGCTTTCAGCGCGTCGTCAATTGACATCTTGGGCCGAGCGGGCTTCTTGGCTTTGAAGGCGCCGCCGGCCGCCGGCGCGGGGGAGGGCGACGGCGGTGCAGGTTGCGAGGTTGATCCGCCGCCGCCGGCGCCGCTTGTAGCCTCGGCGATGAGCGATTCGAGCTCCGCAATACGCTCGACCTGTCTGTGATGCTGCTCAATCAAGCTCGTGATATGCGCCCTCGCTCGAGGCATCGGTCGGCTGCGAAGGCGGTCAGTCGCTTCGCTCGTGCCTGCTTAGCCTACTCACTAGTCGTCCATGAGCCTGAGCGTCACTTGGAGCACGGCCTCGACATCCTCTTTCCCTCCTTTCCCTCGCCCGAGGCGCATCTCTCTCAGAGGAGTGACCTCGCCATCTCGCTTCTCCACACGCTTCAGTCCGCCCGCCCCGCCAACGGGCACCGCCGCCCCCGACGGACCCGCCTCAGTACCAGGTCCTGACACCCCGGTCCCGCCGGCCGCGGAGCTACTGCCCTCGGCAGTCGATCCGGCGGTCTCGACCTGTCCGACGAACTTGAATAGCCGGGCTTCAGACTCGACCGCATCTCGGATCAGGTGCGGCAGTGTCGGTTCGCGGAGGTATGCGTGCGTGAAGGGGCCAGAAGGGAGGGTGTTCCGCGCCGACAGGCTGTGCAGCGTCTTGCTGTGCGCAGCAAGGTCTTCAAGAGCGTCTGAGAGGCTCGGCATCGTGCAGAAGAGCTGTCAAGCAAGCACAATACGTGAGCTTCGCAAGGAATGTCGTCCGCTTGAGCCTCTCGTCCAGTGACGATTTGTTGACAACCTTGACGGCGCGTCGCGTCTCCGACGGAACCAATTTCGGGCATGCCCTCCGTAGGGCCTTCGCTACGACTGCAGCCTCTGCTGATAAGTCTATAGGGATGCATAGTTCAAAGCAGCTACAGCCTGCTCCTGTCGATTCACTTCTTCTCGCTGAGCTCAGCAACACCGGGCAGGGTCTGTGAAATGTCAACCAGGCTTCAATCATATACGGTGGACAACCCACCTTGCCCTCGAGGAGCTCGAGGGAGGCTCCGCCGCCGGTAGAAACGTGGCTGAGCTTGTCCTCCTTGCCCGCGTTGGCAACGACGGTGGCCGTGTCGCCACCACCGACAATGACGGTCGCGCCGTTGTCGACGGCCTTGATGCACGCCTGGAGAAGGGCGTCCGAGCCCTTGGCGAAGTTGGGGAACTCGAACACGCCAGCGGGGCCGTTCCACAGGATGGTCTTGGCCTCGAGGACGGTCTCGGTGAACAGCTCGCGAGACTTGGGTCCGGCGTCCAGACCCATCCAGTCCGAAGGAATGCCCGACTCGTCGGTAGCCTCGCCGACCTGGTAATGGCATCAGCCGGCAAGCGCTTTCCACCGTGACGCTGCGACGTTACCCACCTGGGCGTCCTTGTCAAACTTGTCGGCGGTGACGTAGTCGACGGGGAAGACAATCTTGACGTTGTTGGCCTTGGCCTTCTCGACGAGCTCCTTAACCTTCTGCGAGCCAGCCTCGTCGAACAGCGACTGGCCGATCTGCCCATGTAAGCGAGTGAACCACGACCAGAGCTCTCAACTCACCTCGACGTTGTTGAGGGTCTTCTTGAAGGTGAACGACATGCCACCGCAGATGATCAAGGTGTTGACCTGTCTTCATGAGCGCCGATCATGCAATTTGAGTGAGCAACCCACCTTGTCGAGCATGTTCTCGATGAGCTGGATCTTGTCGGCGACCTTGGCACCGCCGAGGATAGCGAGGAAAGGTCGCTCGGGGCTCTCGAGGACCTTGGCAAAGTACTCGAGCTCCTTCTTCATCAAGAAGCCGGCGGCGCGCTGAGGCAGCTGGACGCCGACCATGGACGAGTGGGCTCGGTGGGCAGTGCCGAACCTGCGTGTCAGATTGCACTGCACGAAAGGGACCTACGCGTCGTTAAGGTAGACGGTACCGAGCTCGGTGAGCTGCTTCCTGAACTTCTCGACCGACTCCTTGTCGGCTGCACCATCAGCGCCGCATTCCCCGGCCAGCACGCCAAACTCACCCTTGATCTTCTCGTCGCCCTTCTTGCCCTTACCCTCCTCCTCGACGTGGAAGCGGAGGTTCTCAAGGAGGAAGACCTGGCCGTTGTCGCCGGCGAGAACGGCCTCCTTGGTCTTGTCTCCGACGCAGTCGTCCAGGAACGTGACGTCCCGCTTCAGCAGCTCCGACAGCTTGGTCGCAACGGGCTTGAGCGAGTACTTGGCAATAGGCTGGCCGTCCGGTCGGCCCAGGTGCGACATCAGGATGACCGACTTGGCGCCTAACGTCCGTCAGACCGCAGTCTTTCTGAGAAAATGGGTCGCTCACCATTGTCGATGGCGTACTGGATGGTCGGGAGGGCGGCAACGATACGCTAGGATGGTCAGAGCTGGCCGGCACACCACTGCTACTGGACATACCGCAGGGTTGGTGATGTTCAGCTCCTTGTCCTGGCTGCTCGAGTCAGCGACTCATCCGGAGACCCGTCACGCGGCGATCCGCGTGACTTGAAGGAGCCACTGACGGAACGTTGAAGTCAACGCGGATGAGGACCCGCTCGCCCTTGAGGTTGACGTCGGTGATAGAGAGCTTGGACGAGAGAGACATGGTGATGTTCTGTTTGAAAAACGATGCAGGCGAGTAAGCAGGCGATGTCAAGGAAGTCCAAATGGCGTAGATGGCAAGCAGAGCGGGGGCCAGGACAAAGAGGAGCGAACGGGCGGAAGGGAGCGAAGTTTGCGTGCGAGGCATGCACCCAATTGGACGACAACAAGGGGAAGGGAACAGGAACTTCGGTCAGCGCTTCTTCCCTGCGCCCTGTCAGGTGTCCAGCTCACAGGTCTACTGGTGGTCCTTTTTGTCCTTAGCCTAGAGAAGAGATATACGGAGCGGAAGATGGTGGAACACTTGGAAAGGTCGTAAGTTATATCGACGGACCCGTCGCTCATGACGGCCGACAGCCGTTCCCCACATTCTCAGGCCAGGGACGCCCGACAATGCCGGCGGAACCTGCTGGAGAGAGGGGAGGACTGAACAACTAGATCCATGTCCCCCACTCGGAGAGTGGAGGGACTCAGTGTGACGCGTAGGGTGGGGGAGGGGTCCTTTCCAGCCAGAGTCTAATTGTTGGTATGGGCAGCGATCACTGCGCGACACAGGTGCTAAGGGCTCAACGGCGAGGCAGAGGCGCCATCACCGCCATCAGCATCCCACGCTCAGACTAGCAGAGGAAATACTCCCGCCCCGCGCTCCATACCCTAGCGCTCTCACCCACCCGCCCGCTGGGCTCACCTTCTCACCTTCTTTCCTTCTTTCTCTTCTTTCCAATGGCTGAAGCACTTCCTTCGCCTGTCCCTGCCCCAGCGAGCAGCGGCACCGCCCCCTCATTCTCTCCTCCCTCTAAGACGCAGGAAACACCCGCCAAGTCGGCCAAACAGCTCAGACCGGACGCACCAGACTTCACCCCTTCGCCCCGTCCTCAACCCCCTCGCCCGTCGTCTTCGCCGCACGGTGCAGGTCGTGGCCAGAGTCCCAGAGGAAGAGGTCAGTCCTGACTCGTGCACGTACAGGGGCTGACGCAAGCAGGCTCGTTCAGACCGCCTCGAGGCCACCCGTCTCAAAGAGCCGGATCGTCGCCGTCGCCTCGCACGGCGTCAGCCACATCGACCACCTCGACACCGTCTACACCAAAAGAGCACGTCCCCAGAGGATACATACCTCCTTCTATACATACTGTGAGTGTCGGACACCCAGTACCACCAGCGGACGCTCGCTGTCTGAGGCTGGGGATGCCTTCCACTCCATCCTCCGCGTGACCACTTCCTCCTCTCCCTCTCGCGCGCAGCCATCTCCACAGGCTTGGCCGACAGTTGCCCACAGCCTGTACTCTCCACAGTTAGATGGTCGACATGGCTTAAGCCGGCTGACGAGACCGCGGCGCTGACCCTCTCAGCCTAGAGCATCCGCCGCTGATATCGAGGCCAAGATGGCGGCCATGAGAATCAAGAGCGAGGAAGCCACCCGGCGCTTCCAGGTTAGTCTCATTGTAGAATCATCGACCTCGGGCTTCTACTATAGCTCGGGGCTGGATGTAACGGTGAGACGACTGACGCAGCGCAGCAAGAAGAGCGCGACAGGCAAGAGTACGAAGACCGAGCGGCTCGTGCCGAGGCCGCCGAGCGTGCCCGGTCCGAACGAGAAGAGAAGAATCGCGCCGAGCTGGAACAAGCACGTGAAGAGGCTCGACAGCGTAAGCTCAAGCAAGCCGACAACCTCGACCTCGGCAAGGACTATCAGCAGTCATCGTACAGGAGCCCGGCGCCCGCCCGCCGGACTGCCAACGCCGATGAGTAAGCCTGATCGCTGATGTCCCGCACACACCATCTTGTCTTCTTGTCATTGTGCATGCCCAAACTATCATGTATATAAACCGTTCTCGTGCTCTTGCTTTATGCTCTCTGCTCCATCTCCTTGCTCCCTACTCACATGAACGCTCCCGGAGAATTTCTCGCCCCGTGCCTGACGTCCTATCTTGCCGTCACAACCATTTTCCCGCCCAGCGCGAACAGGTACTGATCGGCTGAAAGCCATACCGCAAGCTACGCAGCGTCAAGCTACGATTATGAGGAAGATGGCGGGGATGATTTCGACCTACAGGCCGAGATTGAGATCCAAGAGGCCAAGCTCAGGCTGCTCGAGCTCAAGCGTGCCCGAACCAAGAAGGCCTCCGGGGCTCGCATGGTATGGCGTCCATTATCCGGAGATGTACTGCACTGACAGGCGCAGACGACTGGCTCTGTCGGCACAATGAACATCGGAGACGCATCTCCGAAGCTCGTGGCAGCACCTCTGGTCAAGTCACCTAGAGTCGGCCGAAGTGACCACAAGTCAGAGTACTCGCCCGGCTTCGGCTTGCGGCCTGCGGTGGTGAGCTGAATGTGCTGTCTCGCTCGGATAGGGCTCCAGCTAACTCAAACAGGTGCACGATGCCCCGCTTCCTCCGACAGAAGACCTCATCACACCTGATGGCGTCGTCCACCGGCAGTACCCCGCTCCAAGCCCCGTCTCGCCGGCCGTGAACCTGGACGAGGGGTGGGGGGACACCGACCCCATCGGCGACACCTCGATCGAGCAGACCCACACGAGCGACAAGACCTTCGGGTCGTCAGCTGACGACACAAACGACTCGTCATACTCTGATCTCGCGGACACGAGCACCGAAGCAAACACGGGCTTCATCGCGCTCGAGCCGCTCAAGTACCGACACCCGGGGGCGCGAGCCCCCGCTCCGCCGCAGGTATTCAAGCCTTTGACGCCGCCGCAGTCGGACAACGAGTCGGACGATCAACAGACGGTTCAGGTCGTAATTAAGGATAACACATCGGAAGCTACTGCCCCACAGACCAAGCCGCCCGCGAACGGGTCGTACATCCCCTGGGAACCGATCGTGTAGGTCTTCACGTATGTAAGAACGGGAGGACTCGGCTGACCAGGGCAGGTACTCGGACCCGAAGCTGAACGAGGCCGAGGAGATCACCCGAGAAGATCTTCTGTCCTGCTTGCAGGGCATGAAGCGCGACCGCGAGAGGCGAGACGACTTCGGCGGTGGCGGCGGCGGCAGCTTCGGCGGCCCGGGCGGCGGCGACCGAGGCGGAAGGTTCGGGTTCCAGCAGCCCCAAGGACACGACAACGGCTGGCCGAGGCGAGTGCCCGGCGACGAAGATGCCGGCTTTGGCCCGCCCAACGCAAGCGGCGGTGGCGACGGCGGCGGTGGATGGGGCCCGCCTGGAGGCGACCGCGGTGAATCAAGGTGGGATGCCGATGGCGATACCGGCCGAGCGGGCGGCGGCGGTGGTGGTGGTGACGAGTGTCGTATCTGCCATGTCAGCGGCCACTGGGTAAGTGGCTCTCTCCTGCGACATTATACTCCGCTCACACGGCCGCAGTCGCGAGAGTGCCCAAAGAAGGATGTTTGCAGGAAATGCGGCAAGGACGGCCACTACGTCAGCCTCCGCCTGATCCCCCTACCTACCGCGCTCGCTGACATGACGCAGGCCGCGGACTGCACTGAACCGCTGGACCCGAACAGGCCGTTCGGTGGAGAATGCCACAACTGTGGCGAACGAGGCCACCGCGTGAGCCAGACTCACAGTGTATGCGATTTGGCGCTAACACTCGTAGTCCAGCGAGTGCAGCGCGCCGCGCGGCAACAGGTTCTTCGGCAACTGCAACGTCTGCGGCGAGAAGGGTCATCGCGTGAGCTTTCCCTATCTTCTGGACGCTCAACGCTCATCGGACCAAGGGCAATGCCTGCCCCAACCCGGCCGGCGGTGGCGGAGACGGGTGGAACAACGGCGGGGGAGACGGCTTTGGTGCTCCACAGGCTTCTCGCGGCTGGGGTCCCGGCGGGTCTGGCAACAAGGACTACGGCGCTCCTCCTGCTGCGACCGATGACGGCGACGGCGACGAGGGAGGATGGGGCGCCCCGGCGCCGTCTTCGAGGCGACGCGACGATCGGTCCCGCGACTTTGACTCAGCAGCAGCGCCGCCGCCGCCTCCGCCGAGCGCTGTCCGTGGCCCGCCTGTCAACCCCCAGCGGGCGAAAATGATGGGCTTGAGCGACATGAAGCTGGCCCGGGCGGGAAGCGGCACCGTCTCGTCCGACCATCATGCTGCTGAAGACGACGACGACGACCGCCGAGGTCGAGACCGCGCTCCGGTCCGGCCTAGGGCGCCGACTCCTGCCCCGGCTGCTGCCGTGAGTCCTCGCTTCGCCGATGTTCCAGAACATGACTGACGCTGGCAGGAGGAAGATGCAGGCGAGTTTGGCGGGTGGTAGCTCGCCCGCGGCTGCTCGAGCCAAGTGTGCTTCCGTCAAGTTGTGCATTCCCCTTCAGTCCCCGTTCCATCGCCGCCAAGTCCGGCTCTCGTCTCTAGGACCCAGTCGTGCCGCCGTTCATCCACATCATCCAAAACTTGCGACGATCGTCGACCATGCCACAACCATCTTCTGGCGGGGCACATACTGTTCGTAGAGACTCATCATGCACCATTTACCAGGACTGCGCCGCGAGCACTTGCGCGCCGTGTAAAGACCCGTTACGGCGGTTCATGCGTAGTACAACATACAAGAGGAAATGAGAGCGAAAGTACAGTGTCTATCAGGGTACACGGGGTGAGGCAGACTAGCGCGAGAGTATGCGACCAGTAAGGTCGTCGAGTGGTCTCGCTTGCCTATAGCCACGGACCATCCACGTCCGCAAGTGTCGGTCCAGCGAATGCGGGGTCTTTGTCCGTGCCCATCATCTTATGCAGGGTTGTCACGGCCTCAAGGACCGACCCAGTGGTGGTAATGGTATGTGCTCGGCCAGCGGCAGGGATCGCGCGGACTCGTACCTGGTCACGTGTCAGCGAGACTATCTTTACTCTGGACTGAACGCGTACCGAGTCGACGATATATGCGTCCTTGGAGGCTTGCAAGTTGACAGCCGCCTTCTGCGCGGGTCGTCAGCGGTGAATTGACATGATACAGGACCTGACTCACTCGCCAGGACTGCCTGATAGCGCGCTGAGCGGCACGCTCCTCTGCCGAGGCGTCAAACTCCTTCTGCTCGTCTGGCCTGCGCAGATGATCAACACAAAGCGCACCCTCATCCCAGACATAGCGACTCACTTCATCCCCCACACCTCGAACCATTGCCCAACACGCTTGACGGGCTTTGGCGTGTCCTTCTTGGCCTGGGCGGATCAGCTCACATATTCTCGAGGTAGCAAGCGTTCAGACGGGACGTACCGCAGCGGCATCAGGCTTCTTCCCTGTCGGAGTGCCTGCTGGTGACTTGCCAATCATCGCCATCGTGTTCTGCAAGAGCGAGATCGAGCTTGTGGGCGTCGCGGTTCCGGCAGCGCCTCCTGGTGCAACAAGCTTCTTCTTCTTCGGCATCATGCCAGTAAGCGGCACGGGTGCCCGCTTGGCTGGTCCACCGGGAGTCGAGGTGGTGGTGGGTTTGGCCTTCTCATCCGTTTTGGCGATACCTCCTGCCGGGACATCCGGCTTGGCCGGAGCCGTTGGGGAGGACACCGGTGCGGCCGCTGATGCCCCGGCTCCCAGGGGAGCCGCAGGTCGCGCTGTGGTCGGCGCGGGTCGCCGCTCGGGCTTAGGTTCCCGTTTTCGCTGAACCTCAGGTTCTGGTGAAGCCTGCCGAGCAGTCTTCTTTGTTGCCGTTGCCGTAGCCGCAGACTTACCGCCCGCCTTGGCTCTCTTGCTGGAGGCTTGCAGCGGCTCTGAGACGGTCGCATCGGCTGGCACGAAGTCGCCGTCTTTCCCGCTCTTCTCGTCGCGCGCGTCGTCCGCCTCGTCTCCACTTTCGCCGAACAAGTCCGCCATCGAACCGCCGTCGAAATCTGCGTCCTCGGCCGGGACAGCGTCCCGCGTCCGTGCGGCCCGCTTCACTTTCACCGCCTTGCCCTTCTTCTTTGGTTCCTCTCCGCCATCCTCGCGAGCATGTATCGTGTCGCCGGCCGTCTCCTCGGCCGGCTCGAGCAGGTCCGAGATCGCTTCAGCAGCGGCGTCTGGCCGCTCAGCGCCTTTCCGCTTTGATCCGCCCTTCTTGCCTCCCCCGGCCGATCGGATGGGCTCTTGGTTCTCCACCACAATCGTGTCGTCCTCTTCCTCCCGCGAAGCATTCTTTCGCTTCCGAGCGGACCCGACGTCCGAGTCGGCGCCAGCGGTATCTGCAGCCTTGCTGGCCGAGAACTTGAGTTTCAGCTTCGGCGCGGGCGAGTCTGCGACCTCGTCGCTCGGGTCGTCCCCTTGCGACTTGCGCTTCTTCGTATACGTTGTTGGTCGACCAGCACCGCTGCGAGCGGGCGTTTCGGACGCAACCTCGTCGACCGCTTCCGCAGCAAGAGATTTCCTCTTCGTGCCTCTCTTGTCGCCACCTGTGGGTGTATCACTAGAACTTGCGCCCATCTTCAGCTTGATCCGCGATCCGCTAACGCCATTGCTGCTTCCGCCTGTCTTGACGGGAGATTGCGATCTGGACGAGGCTGAGCGGGACGCGCTTGTCGATGGTGTAGCTTTCGTTGACCGGCGGCGCGCGGGACCGGCTGGTCGCTTGGGGGAGACGACTTGCTCCGGCTGCGACGAAGGCGGTGGAGGGGTCAGGTCGCTGTCGGACGACATCTTAGTCGGAGAGGGTGATCGCGACGTCGGTCAAGTGATAAGGAGTAGGATCGGCGTAGGAGCCGGTCCTGCTATGTATTGTGTCGACTTGACCTTCAGACCAGGTGTATGGCCTGGCCGAGCCTCGTTAGCGGACTGTGTCGAGGTAAGCGGAGGTACAGTCCTTCGTGGTCGAAGGATCCTGTCAAGGCGCTATTGGGGATTGTCTGTTGCGAGTCCGTATTGAACTGGGGCGATTTGTTATCGCAATGCTACTGTTGAGGTTGTGAGATGACTGCAAGGACAGAAGGATGTGTTCGTCATATGACGAGTCGGCGTTGAGTAGCTGAACATGAATTGAGTCGTATCCGGATAATCCCTGGAATCAACATCATCCCATGTGACTTTGATCCCGTCCACAAGTCTGGCTGGAGATGCATGCAGCAGCTCTGATAACGGCTGGAGTTCTCAGCATAAGCTTGCGCTGTGCCCAGGAGATGCATACTTCCTACTGCTATCGAAGCAACCCAGGCGATGAAAGCAGATCATGTCATGGATGTAACGCTCTATGCATTGAGTCCGGCAGCATGGCTCTTACAGCACTTTGCAGGCTGTCTACGCGAACGTGCACTCGTCCTCCCGGCGGTCCCGGCGAAGACAAGGAGTACATACGCGTCAGATCGCCGCTGAGCAGTCTTCAATTCTCTCACGCACCTACGACGCCTGGTCCCAAAAACGCCTCGCTGCGCCGGCCGATCCTCTCCGGTTGTATGAGCAGCACCGCCCCTGGCGCTTGCCACCGTATCTGCTGGCGCTTGCGCCTGGACCGCAGGCTGGTCTATTTCCAGCCTCCCCCCTTGCCCTTCCCACCTCGCGGACAGACGCCCAGGGCAGCAGCCAGGGCGGCCGCGGCGCCGGGTGCAACGGCAACGGCAAAGTCAGGGCCGGTGGTGTCGTAAACAACAAAGTGCTCAAACCACTCAGACTCTGCCTGGCAGACGTCGACCGCTATCGATATCGATGCAGTGCTCTCTGCCCGGTACAATTTCTCCGTCCTACATCATCATAGACTAGTTTTGTACTGACTCCTGGACGATAAGCGCATAGGCATCGATTGTGTATAGATCGCGAAGTCTCGGCTGCTTACTCACAACACGGCCCGGATCCCTTTGACGAAGCGCTCGAGCCCCGCCTGACGAATCGAGCCTATCAACACGACTAATTCGGGCGTCTATCGCATCACCTCTCAACACACTTCTCTGGGAAGGCTACCAGCTCCTCCAGATCGCGATGCACTCCGCTATGCTGCCCGCGCTGCTGGCATTGGCCGCCCCGCTTGTGCCCTCGGCGCTGGCGATCGACCTGCAAACGCTCGCTAACCAGTACAACGTGACTGCCGCGAGCTTCACCTTTCCCATGCCGGACTCGACCGAGGACAGCAGCGCAGCGGCAAATTATATCAAGAAGACATGGGATCTGAACGGCGGTATCGACTGGGGATCGAGCGATATGTACGTGGGCTGCAACCCGTTGCTTCACACTTTGCTATTGGCCAGGGCTTGCTGACGAATACGCAGCGTTTTCAGCCCCGATCCGCTGAGCAATGTGTCGGCGATGTACGTGAAGCGCCAAGCGCTCACCTTCTATTCCGCTTCGTCGACGTCCACGACGCCTACGTCCAAGGCGCAGACCTCTTCGACCAGCAAGAGCAAGGGGTCAGGCGGCGGCGCGACATCGACCCAAACGTCGGTCTCGTACCCCGCTTCGACGTTCCTCGCCGGCATGTCGCCCGCGCTGAGGGTCGAGTACCCCGCAGGGAGCTACTCGAAGCGAACGGGCGGGACACAGTTCTACGCCCAGCCATTGGTCGATGTGCCGTACGAGCGCATGATCCTCAGCTACGATATCTGGTTCCCGTCCAACTACTCGTGAGCTCTCTACCGAACCTCCACAAAGACAGGTGCTGATCGGCAGCTTCGTGCAAGGCGGAAAGCTGCCGGGTATGCGCGGTGGTGCGGACCGGTCAGGATGCTCGGGCGGGTCGCAGACGGACGGCACGACGTGCTTCTCCACCCGTCTCATGTGGCGCACCAACGGCACCGGCGAGGGTGAGCCAGTCTCTCTCACCAGATCGTCTCGGCGCTGCTCCTCGCTGACCCGTTGCAGTGTACGCATACATTCCGACGACATCGACGGGCCTGTGCAGCCAGTCACAAGTGATCTGCAACTCCGACTTCGGCACCTCGCTCGGTCGCGGAACATTCACCTTCCAGACTGGCGTATGGCAGACGATCTACCTCGTCGTCATCCTCAACAAGGTCGGCACTGCCAACGGTGTGGTCCAGTACGTCCATCCTCACGAACTACAATGTGCTGAGCTGACGGTCTGCAGGCTGTACTACAACCAGACGCTTGCGCTGTCGTTCCAGAACTTGGTCCTGCGGACGGCGTCGTCGATCAACTCGGTCGGAGGCATGTTCTTCTCGACGTTCTTCGGCGGCGACGATGCGTCATGGGCGACCCCGACCGACCAGTATGTTTACTGGCGTAATATGCAGTTGCTCGCCGGTACCGGCGCGAGCAACCTTTCCGGCGCGGCGGTCTCCGGCCCGTCTTCCGGCGCAATGCCAGCGAGTCGCCCGGTATCGGGCCTCGCATGGGTCGGCGCCGCGGCGCTCGGCCTGGTGGCCGTGCTGGGCGTCGGCGTTGGCTTGTTCTGATGACGTCTTGAGGGATATCTTACCATCTGTATGTACAGTATAATCCATCATCTTACATCCTACACCCTACATCCTAGACATATGCATCATGCGCATTCAGCATATGCAACTAGCTCCGCGGGAGGCGATGGCCGGGGTGACTGATGTCCGATCATCAGCTCCTAAGTCTGAGTCTGAGCTGGCCCCTTTTGTTCCCAGCAGGAATATCCGTTTGCACCGGTACTGCTCGAGCGTTTGCTTTGGAGTTGAGCTCGGACAGGAGAAGTGCTCATGCATCATCGCCGACCCGAGCGCACCGGTGACTACCGCGACTTGCGGGGTCGCTTATCGTGCCGTCAGAATACGCAGCTGACTTCTATTCCGGTTGTCTGGCATTCCGCGGAGACCGACCGGTACAGCGGTAGCTGATCGAACGGTAGCATAGCGTTCAGCCTTCTCACTTGAAGCATATACCTCGCCATGTGTGCATAAAGTCGATACATCTGTGTAGTCCATCCCGACGTCATTCGATCCGCGCAGAACCATTGTCTTCCGCAGCTCCGCCAAGAGCGGGTCAGACCGACCTCCATCCTGTCCTCGCCAGCCGGTACCGTCGGGGCACGAACGCCTAGCCACCGGACAAGACGGTCGCCGCTCGCAGGTATATATACCTGCCTATCGGGCTTCTGGTTCTCGCAGCAGCAGCAGTCTACTTCGCCGCTTCGAGCTCTATCGCACCTGTACTTCTGCAGATCCCACTCGTTTCGTCACTCAACCGTTACATTCCCAACATTTCACGCACAATGGGCAAGCGCAACGTCGGTTACTACGTGAGTGGACATACCTAGCTCCGTCCATGTGTTCGGCTGACAACCACAGCCCAACTGGTCAGTCCACGGATCCTAACACAGCAGCGACGTCGAGCAGGAAGTCGAGATGGGCTGAGGCTGACTTGGCCATAGGGGCATCTACGGCAAGAAGTTCACGCCGGACAAGATCCCCGTTCGGGACCTGACGCATCTCCTGTACGCCTTCGCCAACACCAACAAGGACACTGGCGAGGTCTACCTCAGCGACTCATGGGCGGACGTCGAGGTGTGTTGGATTCCCGGCAAGCGTGCCCGCTGGGCGGTTGGCTGACTGTGGGCGTAGATCCATTACCCGGGAGATAGCTGGAACGACCAGGGGAACAACCTGTACGGCAACTTCAAGGCCATCTACCTGCTCAAGAAGCGCAACAGGCGAGCGGCACAACCTGCCCCTACCCGGTGCCGGGCTGACTGCTCACAGGAACCTCAAGCTCATGCTGTCTATTGGGGGCTGGACCTACTCCCCGGTAAGCCCCTATCAATTTGCTGTAACACCTGCTGACGGTGCAGAACTTTTCCAACATCGCCAATGCCGGCTGGAGACAGACCTTTGTCCGCACTGCTGTCAAGCTTGTCGAAGATGTCGGTTTGGACGGGTAAGTCCCTCTCTACACTGTATTCAGCCCGCACTGACCTTCCAGACTTGACGTGAGGCTTCTCGCCTGTATACGGTGAACAGGACTGACCCGCAGATCGACTACGAGTACCCGTCGTCGCCTGCCGATGCGCAAGGCTACGTGTCCCTCTTGCAGGAACTGCGCGCGGCGCTCAACAACCTCGCCTCGAGCAAGGGCAGGCAGTCTGGGCAGTACCAGCTCACGATCGCCGCGCCGTGCGGGCTGCAGAACATGCAGGTCTTGCGTATTGCCGAGATGGACCGTTCGCTCGACTTCTGGAACCTCATGGTTAGTGCGGGTGGTGTATCACAACGAGGGACTCGTCTGACGCACTGCAGGCCTACGACGTACGCTCGGATGCTCCATGTTGCGCCTGGGAATTCGCACTGACAGGCAGTTTGCCGGGTCGTGGAGCCAGGTGACAGGACACCAGGCGAACCTGTACGCCGACAACCCGAACGACCCGTCCGTCGACAACGCCGTCAAGTACTACATGCGCGCCGGTGTGGCTTCGCACAAGCTTGTCATCGGTAGGCCGCCTAAGCAGCAGGACCCCGTACGTCACTGACGAATCGCAGGTATGCCTCTGTACGGCCGCTCATTCCTGAACACCAACGGAGTCGGCCAGCCTTTCAACGGTGGGTCACCTGCGCGAGACAAGGCTGACTGTCAGGCGTCGGCGAGACCGACGGTAGCATCGACTACAACAACCTCCCGAAGCCTGGCGCGCGGGAGATGGTCGACCGCCGCCTTGGTGCAGCTTACAGTTATGACCAGTGAGGCAGTCTCCTCGCATTGTTAGACACTCTCGCTGATTCCACAGGGCCTCGCGTCAGTTCATCAGCTACGACAACCCGGAGACGGCACGAATGAAGATCGACTACATCAACAGGAACGTGCTCGGCGGCGCCATGTTCTGGGAACTGTCCGAGGACGCGCCGAACGTCAACCCGCGAGGACTCGTCAAGATCGCCAAGGATAACATGCAGGGCGGCTTGGAGTACAGGCAGAACGAGCTTGGGTACCAGGGCAGCAGTAAGTCCAGGCGGGGGGCGAAGCGGACGCAGCAGTCCGCCAGAGCAGCACTGATCGAACCCGCAGAGTACGACAATCTCCGTGCTGGCATGCCTGGCCAGTAGTGCTCCTGTGTACTGGCTCACCTGTGGCCCGACCGTCGTGCTTGCGCTTCTGTACTTGTAGCTCTCTTCCGACGAACCGATGCATCTCCGTCTTCTCGCTGTCCCGTGCCACAGACTGCTTCGTAATGGCTCGACCACTTAACGTGCCTGAGAGTCTCCGCACGTTCGTCGGTCATTTGCTGTCAAGAGATCTCGACACGGTACCTATTTGTGGAATCGCTCTGTGCATAGTCGTTTTTCTGCATTGTGCGCTAGGCAGATAGCACGCTTGCGTCTTAGAGTTCCACGGACACTATTGCAGCTGTGAGACCGATAGAGCACCAAGGCATCGCATAGATCTCTGCCACTGCGACGAGGCCGGCCTTATCGTGGGACTTTCCCTCGGCGCCTGCTTTTCGCACTACGCCGGCTTCCGGCCCCGACCTCTAACCATCGAGGACTGCAGTCTGAGTGTCAAGCAAGAGAATGTCGCCCACATCGCCCCGGTCGATCCAGATCGACCCGCATCTACCCGTACCGGCCCGGCACCTGTCGCTGACGTCGCCGACGCTCTCGCCAAGCAGGGCACTGGGACCCGCTGTCGGCGGCGGCGGTAGCGTAGGGACACCTCAGGCCGGCTCAGCGGGGCAGCATCGGCCAAGTGTCGTTGGAAGGAGCTATCGCGATGATCCCGAGGGAGCACGCGAGCGCCAGATGCAGCAGGACATGGACAGTGCCATGTCGATGTGTACGTCCCGTCCGATAAGGAGACCACGGGGCAGGAAGCTGACAGATTGTAGCGAGGGCTCGGTCCGGATCGGTAGCTCCGGACCTCTCGCCGTCACTGATCCGGGCGGCTCAGTCGCACTACCCTTCGGGCTCGCCGATCGACGAGACGCCGTTCCCGATGCTGTCTGATGCGGAAGAAGCGGAGATGGATCGCGCGCGGTCCGCCGGGTTCATGACTCACGATGACGGGTCTGATGACGGGCACGGCGGGCACTCCTATCGCCACAGAAGACACGATGGCCTCGACGACCTTCGAGACGAAGACGAAGACGATGGCGAGGGTGCGGGCGGGCACGATCACCGTGACCATCTTCACCACCGCCACCATCACCACCCGGGACTGCGACAGCGGACGTCCCATGGCAGATCACATGATGGCGGGGGTGCCAATGGCGGGGGCGGCAGTAGCAGGAACGGGGACGGGAATGGCAGTGCGAGCGGGAGCGGCGCCGGGCGAAGCAGCTACGACTCTCATACCCGCTTGATGCGTCGGCACAGCGACGACGGCCTGCAGATGGGTGGCAGCGGCGGTGCCGGCGGCGGGGGCAGTCCCGGTAGTCAGGACCACTCGCGGCACCACCACCGAAGCCAGCATCACGATGATGAGCGCCGTAACTTTGGCGGAATGGGTATGCGAAACACGTTCGACTACGCCGCCATGGAGGAGTTTGCCGTCAAGGAGCGGGAGCAGCTGGGCATCGCTCAGCCCGGCTACGGTCTGAACGTCCCTGGCGGTACCGACCGACGCTCGTCGGTCGCTTTCAAGCCTTCGGCAGGTGACGACCCTTCCTCAGCTGCCAGCGCGCACGTTGGGAGCTACGACACGACCATGGCGAGAACAAACACCTACTCTGACGCGTACGGTGAAGACCCGGAGGGCAACTTGTCGCCGAAGGAGAGCGAGGTTGGCGGGTCGGGTTCAGGCCCGGCATCTTTCGCCCGCCGAAGGCAGCGCAAGTTGTCCGCGAGTAACCCCGTGACACGCCGTGGTGCCAAGCTTGCCATGTTCGAAGGGTTCGGCAGCACTAACACCGGCGACGACGGCAGTAAAGGCGCTGACGGCGCCAACACCCCTGCTGTTGGAGGTAACAGCGGGGGGTTACCATTCAAAGCGCCTCGAACGCCGAAAAACGCCTTACCCACAGGTGTGAATGGGTTCCAGACGTACACGGACGCGCCGACCGCTCCGGGAGGACACGACAAGCCGTACCGATTTTCGTTCTACTCGAACCGTCTGCCCGTCACGATCCACGCAAGAACGCTCGCCGAGTTGCCGGCAGAGAACCAGACTTTCGAGGATCTGTTCAAGGGCAAGCCAGCCGGCGGCGCAGCTGGAGCCGCCGCTGCAACAGCTGCGGCTGCGGCACCGGCCGACGAGGCTGCAGGCCGGCCAGATGCCAACGAGTACGGCTCGATTCATACTGGCGCGAGCACGCCAGTGGATCCTGGCCAGGCGTCAGCGGCCGCAGCCGCAGCTCAGAAAATGAGCCTTCTGGCCCGTGCGGCCGGCGCTGCAGCCGCGTCGTCCGCCCAAAAACCGGGTCCGCCGGGGCAGGCGCCCGAGCCGACCGCCGAAGAGGATCCAGAGGCGTTCACGTGGTGGCTCGACGTGCTCAGCCCGACAGACGAGGAGATGCGCATGTTGTCAAAGGTGGGCACGACAAATGCAAGGGTGGCGCTGACGCGCAGGTTTTCGGTATTCACCCGTTGACGACCGAGGATATTCTCCTAGAAGAGACGCGCGAAAAGATCGAGCTGTTCCGGAACTACTACCTCGTGTGTTTCCGCTCGTTCGACCAGGACCCGTACTCCCAGACATACCTCGAGCCTCTCAACATGTACATCATCGTGTTCCGCGAGGGCACCTTGTCTGTAAGTGCTTGAACAGTCCGCGGAGCGGACAGGGCTGATGCCCGCAGTTCCACTTCAAGGGCACACCGCACCCGCAGAACGTGCGCCGGCGGATCAAGCACCTGAAGGACTACATCTCCGTCACGTCCGACTGGATCTCGTATGCGCTCATTGACGACATCACCGACGCGTTTGGCCCGCTCATTCAGTCGATCGAGTACGAGGTCGACAGTATCGACGAGCTTGTGCTCATCTTGAAAGAGGCCGAGCAGAGCGATATGCTTCGGCGGATCGGCACGTGCCGCAAGAAAGTCATGGGCCTGCTCAGGCTCATGGGCAACAAGGCCGACGTCGTCAAGGGTCTGGCGAAGCGGTGTAACGAGCAGTGGCTCGTCGCGCCCAAGAGCGACATTGTAAGTCGCCGTAGGGGCATCATCCCGGGTGCTCAGCTCACACGTCGTAGGGCCTGTACCTGTCCGATATCCAGGACCACTTGATCACGATGACGCAAAACTTGAACCACTACGAAAAGATTTTGTCTCGCTCGCACTCCAACTACCTCGCTCAGATCTCGATCGAGATGACAGACGCGAACAACCAGATCAACGACGTCTTGTCCAAGCTGACTGCCCTGGGTACGGTCCTCATGTAAGCCTTGCGTCCCGCTGCGTCCCTCTGGAGACATGCTGACGGGTCAGTCCGATGAACTTGGTCACAGGTCTTTGGGCAAGTCGGCTGTCTGAGCGGATTCCGCGGCGCGGGCGCGAGCTGATTGTGTTAGGGTATGAACGTTCACGTTCCAGGAGAGGACATCACCGAGGGAGTGAGTCCGATGCCTCGTCCATCCTTGCGCGTTACAGCGCTGACTCCTGCAGTACGCATGGTTCGGAGGCATCCTCGGGTGTCTCGCCGCATTCGCCGTCGTCGGCGCCTGGGCAACTGTGAGCCTTCGTTCACGCACCGTCAGACTCGCGCTAACTCGAGGCAGTATAAGTGCTTTGTCCGGTAACGAGGCGCAATCACGCGGACCAGTCTGCCTCGCGTCTTCACCGACCTTGCGCCTGCCGCTCGTGCAAGACGGCTGCGGTATTTCCTGGCGCGCCGCCAGACGAGTGGATATACATCTGTTGTGCCTGTACTGTACGAGTAGAATGCATGGGGATCGCTGCGAACCGAGTCGGATTGTAGCCGTGCCTCGGCGTCATCCGAAGGATTTACCCGACAAGTCTCCGTCGGGTAAGTCCCTTTGCCGCTCTTGTGCTGTGTGTGTGCAGTCTTGCGACTCTGCAGAGACGAAGGACGACTCGAGTCGGCAGGACAGGTTCATTCTCCCGCAGCTCCCGCGCAGAAGTCCTGGAAAGACGGCATCTACCCGGGGAATGATATATACCCAATCATGAGGTGCTCACAGGGCTTGTCCAGCCGAGCACTCCGGCTCGGCCTTCAGCCGCGTCCACTCCCCGTCGCAGGACTCCGACCGCATCTGCCCACCACCGCTGCCGCCCCTTCAGTGCACGCTCGGATAGGATCAAGAGCGATGTCGTATATCACCAACGAGGACGGTAGCCTGACCTACCAATTCGCCAAGTCGGAGCGGCCTACCCTCCCCCCGGCCGAGGGTCCTCGTAAGCGGGGCAGTCCTGGTGCCCTGGGCTGTGGTTGACCTTCCGCGCAGTGACAGCAGCTGGAACAGACGCCTACCTCGTGTCCAAGATCGCTCACCCGGGGTATGCCGCCGACCCCGTGATTGCTCGCGCGCAGAAGCGGGCCGACGAGGCAGGCTTGCCTGATATCCAGGTGACACTCATGCAGGGGCAGTTCCTCGCTGTCCTCGCAAGAAGCATTCGTGCCGAGCGCATCCTCGAGATCGGGACTCTTGCCGGGTGGGTCGTCAGAGCCATCGCAGTATGACCAGGCTGACGCTTGTGCAGCATCTCGACCATCTTCTTGGCGCGGACACTCCCCCCTCACGGCCAGATCGACACGCTCGAGTTCTCCCCGAAACACGCCAAGATCGCTCAGGAGAACTTCCTCGACGCCGACCTATACCCCTTCCCGAAAGTTCATATAGGCGCAGCGATGGACACGCTCACCGATCCGTCGGGGCCGTTCGCTCGGCCGCCAGGGACGGACGAAGGGCTCAAGGAGAGCGAGAGGGGATACGACCTGATCTTTATCGATGCCGACAAGGACAATATCCTCGGGTACTGGCTACAAGCACTGCGGCTCGTGCGTAAAGGCGGAGTCATCATCGTCGACAATGCTGTCCGCGGCGGAAGGTGCGTTGGTGTCCCCACGGGGAACTGCCGGCCCCGCTGACGAGGCAGGATCTCGCTCGAAGTCAATGATCAGCCGGATATCGACGTCAAGGGTCTGAGACAGATCTACGACTGGGTAGAGGCGGATCAGGGCAAGACGGTCATCATGTCGTGTCTCCAGACCGTCGGCGCCAAAGTGTGGGAGTGAGTCTGGCGCGTATCCGGGCAGACCGATGGTCCAGACTGACACGTTCAGCGGTTTCGCCATGGCTACCAAGCTGTGAGCGGTACAGGCAGAAGATTGTAATCAGGATGAAGGACTGCGATATGAGCTATGATAGCTTGGGGAGACAGACGACTGCATGTACAACTACGGACGTCCTGTATCGTTCTGTCTACATTTGCCCTTCTCCTCCCGGTTGCCCAGAGAGCTCGCGCTACGTTCACTTCTTCTTCTTCTTCTTTCCGCCTCCTCCCTCTCCACCTTCTCCTCCACCTCCTCCTCCACCGCCGTCTCCGCCGCCCTGCTTCTTCTTGTCGTCCAGTACGATCTCGATCCCCTCTTTCATTGGCACGCCAAAGATGGCGCCGCTCGCGGTCGGCAACTTCTCCCCCTCCCACCCATACCCGGTCCAATCGTCCACTGTCCCCCATTTACCATTATACCACCCCGCTTTCTCCCCTTTTCCGCCTGCGCCGGCCGTGGCGTACTCGCTCCAGGCGGGCAAGTCGGGGTAATGGATCGCGACCGACTGACCAAGCACGGAGTTGTGGTGTTCCTGCTGGATCTCGAGCGGGGTCATCGCTTGCAGGAACGGGTCGGTGTAGGCGTAGTCGGACGAGCTACCGCCTGCGGCAGAAGACGAAGAAGGGAAGAGCGGCTCGTATTCGGGGAAATAGCTGTCGTGGTGTTGCCATGACTGCTCGGACGACACCGACGACGTTGGCGACGGCGGTCCCGGAGCAAGGTCCGCGTCGGACGGGAAGCTGAGATCGAGCGGCGCGTACGCGCCGGCGTCAAACCCGCCGCCGCCGCCGCCTGGCGCGGCGGTAGAGGTGGAAGACGGCTTTCGCAGCGATAGCTTGCGGAATGCAGACTTGAGACCGCCGCTCCCGCCTCCTGTCGCCATCGGGGCATGCGTGCCGAACGGAGTCAGGAGCGGGTCCTGGTCCGACTCTTGGTGCGGCGGAAGCGAAGACTCGTGCGGGGGCATGTGTCCCGCCGCGAACGACACCTTCTTCTTAAGCTTCCGGTGGCCGTTTGACGAGGTGTGCTGGCCGTGCTCGGTCATCGTGTGAAAGGGCGCATCTGAGTGATGAGGGTGGTCCCAGGTGATGTGCATGATGGCGATTCTACGTCCGACTGGAAGAAGAGGAAGAAGTGGAATGGACGAAATCGGGAGAACAGCTTTTGAACAACAGCAAGGTCAGTCAGGACAACAGCTGCATGCAATAGTCCACCGAGCAATCAATCAACCTCGGTCTACATCGCGCCGTCACCGATGATACGTATTGTCCGAGACTATAGGCTCATTCACCTCCACGAAATGAAAGCCCAACACAAAAGGCTGAGCTGGGCCACAAAAAGCCATTCGTGAACAATAGCGCACCTCCTTTGAAGTGTTTGTGTGTGTGAATCCTCGAGCCCACGTTTTTTTCTTGGGGTAAGTCCGCCCGTTCGGAATATCGGGGCTGCGATAGTAATGCATGTAGACTGCCTCCTGCGTCGTCGAGGAAGGATCTCTTGACCCACAAGTGAGACGAGTGTCGGGATGGCGTACAATCAATTGGGCCGTGCTAGACAGCCGTGGCGCGGACAGGAGTTTCGCAGAGCTCGCCTCAGATCTTCTCGTATGCACTTATGTACTGTACTACACGTCTCCATACGGAAGGGAACCTCGCTTCTTGTACATGCCTGCAGAGTGCTTGTTCCGACCTTCCGACTTATACAGGCGTGATCAACGAATGTACCGTGGAACCTTGAGGGCGGCTGCTGTCTCCCTGCTTCGGAAACAGGAGTGCTCGACCAAGGATCCCAGCTCCAGATCAAAGACTCTATGGCTGCTGTCCGGGAATCACATACCGTTCAAGGGCATGCTGTCCACGGACAATAACCACCGGACCAATACGAGATGCCACTGCAGTTGGAGTGTTGACTACGCCGAAATCCGGAGTCTGACAGTGCATCCGGAGATCGCCGCTCGACTCTGCCCAAACGCCCATGCATCCAGGATAATTTGGTCTTGTTTCGACCGAAGTTCAGGAGCTTCGTGGACCATCGCATACAGGGCGGCCAGCGGTTCTCGCCACTCAAGTCGCCGCGCATTCCCATGGCAACATACCGATCGTAATCGCCACTCAATCTGTGTCAAACGCCGCTGCAGTCCGGAACCCAGTTGGTACTGCGCGACCAAGGATCGCCCGGCGTTATAGCTCACCAGGGAGCCGGCGTTATCGCTCGCATCGCGGACACACACAGAGGCTGACGACACCTCGGCGTGCCTCGACCCAGCGTCCCCAAGACGCCGGGACGGTTCGCCTCTCAGTTTGTGTCAAACGCCGCGGTTGTCCGAGACCCAGTTGGTACTGGGCGACCAAGAACCGCCAAGACAGCCGGCGTTATAGCTCCTGAGCCTCCCGGCGTTATGCCTTGTATCACGAAGCCGTGCCTCGTAACACGCAGGATCTCCGCAGGACGCCACTTAGGCTGGTCGATCAGGCGGGGTCAGGCGGCGCTTTCCCGGGCAACGCTGGTGTTGTGCGAACATGCGGCGCACAGCATCTCGATTCCTAGCCGGACAGATTGTCACATGCTAGTGCAGGTGCCCTACTGCACTCGGACCTGCAGCAAGCGGCCGACAGGATCCGCCATTCAGACTGATACAATATGAAGCCCGAGGGCGGTTTGGCACGGCCCGATGGAGGCTCGAGACTGCGTAACTCCTGGTGACACGACTCACACCGATCACGCACACACCGCGACGACACGCAAGCAGTGCCTGTCCTGCGCTCCCAGGCTTGCTGTCTTCGCCACTGAGATCGTGTCGAATGCAGCTGCATGCCAGTCAGCAGTTGGCATAGCCCGGCTAAGAACTGTAAATGTAGACGCCGCACCGAGTTCAAGCGATGGGCTCACACGCTGCGGTTCGTGCTCTGCCCCGCTACATCCCGGCGGCTGTCTATCGATTCCAAACTCCGCTGCGAGTCTATTTAGATGCAAGCGGAACCATCTTGGGTTTGGCCAAGCACTCTTGTTGCGCGAGCACGGGCCTAGCGAGGTACTACAAGAAAGTTCTCCAAAATCAGCTCATTTCGCCACTTGATGCTTTGGGGGGCTTCTGCGGTCGATGTCCAGCCGCAAAGTGCGGAGCGGTGTTCGCCACTCGAAGCATGCCAATCCCCGCTTTTGTCCGGAGTAGTTTGGCATTTTGCTCGCGTGCGACTTCTGCCCAGCGCAATGGCGCCGCCCAAGGGGAACCCCCTTTCCAATCGGGGCTAAACCCTGCTATTCCGGGGTCGGGGATGACCGATACGGGCGGAAGCGCCAGACGCGTGTCTGAATTGTGAAACGCGAGGGGTCGGATTCAGGGGTAATAATAATCTAATTAACGTGACTGCCGGTAGGCCGGTCGCTTGGCCTGGCGCGGAGGTTCTGTCTGGTCTTGCACACGGTGTCGGGAGGCTCGGAGTGTGTACACGCTGCCTTATTCTCTCCCGCTTCTCAACTGCGTCTGTGATACTCATTCGTACGGGAGCTGGTCTCCTTCCATCCATTCTCCCGCTGGACAATAGGCTGCTTTCCGAGCGCGTCTGGACGCGTCAAATTGACTTCAACGAGACAACGACAGACACACACATACACGCACAGCGCCGCTACTGTCGGACGTCGCCTTTGTAGTGACATCCGTGGCACTTCGCCCAGTCTTGGCTGAGCTTTGAAACCCTTGCGCGTGTGAACCTTTGACACAGGCGCGGCTATGTCGTACTACCACGACCCGCACGACCAGCGTTCTCCCGCGCGAGGCGGCGGAGCTGGCGCGAACAACAACGGATACCGTCAGATGTCCGACCAGTACAACGGGTCTACGCCAAGCCTTCAGCACGGTTACGCGCACGCCAATCCCACTCGTTCAACCTACACACCGCCTCAGCCGTACTCGTCTCAACCTCAGCAGCAGCAATTGCAACAGCCACCGCCGCCCACGTCGCGCTCTTTGTCTCCCGGCGGCTACGTCGACTTTTCTAGCAGTAACGGGACAGCGGCCCGAGACCCTTATTACCATCACGACTCGTCGCCCGGCGCGCACAGGTCGCCCTCCCCGCCCGACATGTACTCCTCGCCTTACAACCAGCCATCTCAGCCGCAGGTCGGCCAGTCGCCTTACCAGCAGCCCGCGTCCTACGCGACGGGGCAGCACAGCGGCGGCGGCGACGTGTTTGGCACTCCGCAGCACCAGCATCAGCAACAGCAGTCGCAGCAGCACCTCGGCGCCGGCGCGCCCCCGCCGTCGTCGTTCAACCAGGCATCCCTTTCGCCCGGCGGGTACATGGCTTCTCGACCCAGCTACTCGTCTCAGCGCTCAGACATGTCTTACGGATCGACATACAACCTGAACAAGGAGTGGGGCGTAGGCGAAGTCGTCCCTCCTCTGCCGGCCACGAGCCCTGCGCCGACCGGTGACCCGTACGGGTTCTACCCTCCCAGGCCATCACCGCAGCCGTACCCCGGCTCGCCGATGCGATCCGGGTGGAGCGGCACCGCGATGTGGCACGACGCTCGTCAGAAGCTCCTCGAGCGCCGCGTCGTCAAGCAAATCCCGCTGTCCAACGGTAACCTCATCTACGACGTGCCCGTCCCGAAGGGCTGTATCCCCACCACCAAAGGGCTCGGATGCGAGCCCGAGGAGATGGAGAAGCTCAGATACTCGGCTGCGACGTGCGATCCCGATGACTTCACGCGCAACAAGTTCAGCCTCAGGCAGTACCTCTACGGCCGCCAGACCGAGCTATTCGTGAGTAGGATCCCCCGTATGCGGACGTATGCTGAGGACAGATCGTCATGACAATGTACAACGAGGGCGCGGACTTGCTCCTGCGGACACTCAACGCGGTGATCAAGAACATCGCCCACCTGTGTTCGCGTGACCGAAGCAAGACTTGGGGTCCGGGGAGCTGGAAGAAGGTGGTCGTGTGTATCGTCGCCGATGGCCGAAAAGTCGTCGACCCGCGCGTCCTCAAGGTCCTCCAGCTCATGGGTGTCTACGCCGAGGTAAGCAGCCGGAGCACACTAGGCGCGACACCCGCTGACGCGGACAGGGCGTGGCGAAGGACCATGTTGGCAGCAAAGAAGTGACGGCGCACTGCTTCGAGTACACGTCGCAGGTGATCGTGTCGCCCGAGGGCGAGGTTGGGTTCGGCTCGGTGCCCGTGCAGTTGCTGTTCTGCCTCAAGGAGAAGAACCAGAAGAAGATCAACTCGCACCGATGGTTCTTCAACGCCTTTGGACCCTTGCTCCGCCCCAACGTCTGCGTCCTCCTCGACGTCGGCACCAAGCCGTCCGGCACGAGTATCTACGAGCTGTACAAGTGCTTCGAGAAGAACAAGAACGTCGGCGGAGCGTGTGGCGAGATCTTTGCCGACACGGGCAAGTTCGGCAAACAGCTCATCAACCCCATCGTCGCAGGCCAGAACTTCGAGTACAAGGTGGGTCGTCGCCGGAACTTCGGTGTCAGGATGTCAGCTCACAGACAGATGTCCAATATCCTGGACAAGCCGTTCGAGAGCGTGTTCGGCCTTATCGCCGTGCTGCCGGGAGCATTCTCCGCGTACCGATACGCAGCTGTTGCCAATCATCCCGATGGCACAGGCCCCCTCGCGTCCTAGTCAGTGCTCACGCTAAAGCCCGTCTTCAACTGCTGACTGTGTAGCTTCCACGGTGAGATCATGAACCTGCCGGGCAGCAGCGCCAGCATCTTCGACCGGAACAAGTGGGTACCCCATCAAGACATCATGGTAATCGATGTGCTGATAATTACAGGTTCTTGGCGGAAGACCGTATCCTGGCGTTCGAGATCGTCACCAAGAAGAACGCGAAGTGGACGCTGCGATACGTCAAGAGCGCCAAGGCTGGTGAGCACCAATTCCTCGCTCTCGAGAGACTGAGCTGACGAGCAGGAACCGACGTGCCCACTGGTGTTCCGGAGTTCATCTCCCAGCGACGCCGATGGCTCAACGGGTGAGCGATTCGGAAGACGGGATGCTCTGCGAAGGCTGACCTGCGATAGATCAATCTTCGCTGCGACGTACTCGATCGCATGCTTCTACCGAATCTGGACATCTGGTCACGGCTTCATCCGCAAGATCTTCCTCAACATTCTCACCATCTACAGTGAGTCTGGCGATTGCCCATCACGGGACTCGGTTGACATGTGACAGACCTGATCAACCTCCTGTTCAACTGGTTCTCCGTCTCGTCGTTCTACCTTGCGTTCTACTTCCTCTTGTCCGCCACTGTCAACAACCAGTCTGGCCCGCAGGCGTTCGGCACGGCAGGAGACGAGATCTTCCAGGTGTTCAATAAGGTCTACATCGCCATCATGCGAGTTTGCCCTGGACCAGCCTTGTCGACCACGGCTGACCAACTGCAGCTTTGTCGTGGTGGTCTGCTCCCTCTCTAACCGCCCCCAGGGCTCGAACTGGTACTACACTGGCTGGTGCGTACCCTCCGTGGGCACCATGTGGTGAGACTGACCAAATCCTCAGTATTGTGCTGTTCGCTGCCTGCCAGGGTATCCTGCTGTACTGCGCGGGATGGACCGTGTACCAGACAGTGCCACACACGGCGGAAGGGTGGAAAGACGTCAAGGGCCTGTTCCAGAACCGCACCTTCCTCGACATGGCCATGTCGCTCATGGTGAGTGTGGCTCATAATTCCAAGGTTTAAGTGCGCAATTGCTGACATCGGCGAACAGGCGACTTACGGCCTGTACTTGATTTCGTCGCTGCTGTATTTTGAGCCCTGGCACATGCTCACCTCCTTCGTCCAGGTACGTCAGGCGTCTTCACAAATCCGTTGAGAGGGCTGATAAGGCAGTACCTTTTGCTCCTGCCGTCGTACGTCAACATCCTGTTGATCTTCGCCATGGCAAACTTGCACGACGTTTCTTGGTGAGCACTGATGTTGATAACCGCATGTGGCGCCGGCCTGACCGCGTAGGGGAACCAAGGGCGACAATGGCGCGAGCAAGGACCTCGGACAGGTCAAGAAGGTCGAGAAGGACGGTCAGGAGCTGGTCAGTCATTGCTGTTTGACCATGCAGGCGAAGGCTGACTCCGGTGCAGGCTGAGGTCGCTTTGCCGACCCGACAGGAGGACGTCGAGGAGCTATGGAACCAAGCGAGGCAAGAGCTCCGCACGCCCGAGAAGGAGCAGAAGCAGAAACGTAGCGCCGAGACCAAGCGCTCGGACGGTACGTCCTTACCACACTCAACGCCTTCGGGTGCTGACTAGGCCTAGACGACCGCAACTTCCGGACCAACGTGCTGCTGCTGTTCCTCGGCAGCAACATGGTCATGATCCTGCTGTTCACCTCGTCGGTGTTCACCAACTGGATCAACTCGCACTTTACCACTGCCACCAGCGGCGCCTTCAACCCGTACTTGGTAAGTACCGCAAAGCTCACTGCGCTCGCTACCCCCGCTTACTCACTACCAGACGGTCATCTTCTACGCCGTGCTCGGCCTGTCGGTCATGCGGTTCATCGGCTGTGTTCTGTACCTCATCTTCAGGCTCTTCGGCCACTAGGCTTTCACGCTTGTACCTTGTTTTCACGATTCGCACGAACCCTTGGTATCTCTATCAATTCGCCATTGTGCGATGATGACTTATGCATTGACGAATGCTGGATACAACGGTGACATGACTCGCTACTGCTACATGGATAGTGTGGGTCGATGCGCTCGCTAGTACCCCTCGCCGGCGTACTTGTTGCGCGTGGCCTGCTGTCTGCGCTGGTGCTCCTCCAGCTTGGGGCAGTCGGCGATTCCATGACCGAGACCTGCCAGCACATCAGCTCATGGTCCTGATGCTACGCCAAGACGGACTTACCACCACAAATGGCACACGAAGTCATTGCCCCGCCTTGCTTTGCCCGTGGGTCCTCGATGCTCATCAGGAACTCTGGAATCCTGCACATGAGGATCAGCGCTTGCTCGCATCTTCGATGCTCGCCGAGAGGGCTGACTTCTGCTTGGCCTCAATGAGAAGGTACTTGAGATCCAGCAACGTGTGCTCGCTCGTCTGGGTATTGACAAACGTCGTGGCGATACCCGTCTTGCCGCTTCGTCCTGTCCGGCCAATTTCATGCACATAGTCTTCGATCTCTTTCGGCATCGAGTACACAATGACGTGCTGGATTTCGTTGAAGTCGAGCCCTTTCGATGCGACGCCAGAAGCGACCATGACGTCCTTGGCGCCAGACTTGAACGATCGGATCGCGTATTCCCGCTCTTCCTGCGCTACCCGCGGCGTCAGCCGCGTCAGACTCACAGGCTGGTTTAGACTCACTCTTGCTGCCGTGAATGGCGACCGCCTCGACACCTTTGAGCAAGAGGTACTCCTGAATATCTGAAGAATCAGCATAGCCCCAGAGCCACTATAGGCCCCACTCACCGTCCACCTCGTTCTTGTTGTCGGAGAAGATGATGACTGGCGGAGGCGTCTTTTGGAGACATTCGAGGAGATACACCATCTTGGCTTCCTGCTTGACGTACTCGACCTCCTGCACGACATCCATGTTGGCTGCGCCAGCTCGGCCGACGTTCACGAGGATCGGGTTGATGAGTGACTGCGCAGCAAAGTCCTGGATCTTCCGCGGCATTGTTGCCGAGAACAGCAGCGTCTGGCGCTGGTACTGCACCCATCAGCCTCGTTCACACAGCGTGATTGAGTGAACTTGCCTTGAAGTGAGACATGATGCTACGCACGTCCTCCTCGAATCCCATATCAATCATGCGATCCGCCTCGTCCATACACAAGTACCTGATTCGTCAGCCTCGCCGCCCGAGTCCCTCGAGCATCAACAACTTACTTGCAGTTATTGGCGTTCAGCCTGCCTTTGTCGAGCATGTCGATGAGGCGGCCGGGCGTGGCGACGACGACGTGCACGCCCTTGTTGAGAACATCCGCCTGGTCGCCCATGTTGATCCCGCCGATACACAGCAGACTGCGGATCTCGGGATACTCTCCGCTCTCCTTGAGCGCCGTGGCGATGGCCACGCTCTGCTCGTACGTCTGGCGCGCTAGCTCTCGCGACGGGCAGATGATCAGCCCGACGGGACCTTCGCCGCGCACAAACGGCAGCTTGGCCTCCATCTCCAAAGAGGCCATGACTGCCGGCAAGGTGAATGTCAGAGTCTTGCCTGACCCGGTGAACGCGATGCCGATCATGTCTCGCCCGGCGAACGCAGCCGGCAGGCCTTGCATCTGGATAGGCGTCGGACGCTTGATTCCCTTCGCTTTGAGGTAGTTCAGGATTGGTTTCGGTATCTTCATGTCCTGCGGGGTTAGCCAGAAGATCGCGTCAGACCTGAAAGGGAGAACATGCCTGGAAATTGGTGATGGCGGGAGGGATGTCGAGCCCCTCAGCGATGATGTGGTTCTGTATCCGTGTGGCCTGGTGTTCCGTCTCTGTCATACGCCTGATGAACCATGGTGCGCGCCAGCTGTTCTTGATCAGCAAAGCCTCGCAACGACGACGCTGTGCCTCTGTCCTTGACTTACGAAGTCTTCAGGCTCTCCGTGTACATTGTTCCCTGTGCGAGCTCCGCCGCAGAGGCGAGCTTCTTCTGTCCACGCTCCATCTCAGCCAGGAGCTCCGCCTCGCGCTCGGCAGCGAGGTCTGCCTCGGTCTTCTGCGCATCTGCCGTCAGCGCACCTGCCCCTTCCCCGACGTGACCATCACAGCAATCGCAGACTTACCCTCTCTGGCTCTCCGTTCCTTGACTTCCTGTGCCGCCTGCAGCAGCGTGCGCTCCCTTCTGGCCTTTTCGCGCGCCCGCTCGAGCGCCTCCTCTGCATCGCGCTCCTCGGCGCGTTGCTCCTCCTCGACCTCGTCAGCGGTCTTGATCCGCTTGGCCTGGTGCCGCTTGGTCAGCTGCCCCAGCAGCGCCGCGCGTCGCTTCGCCACGGGGACATAGGGCTTGTAGTCCGCCGGCAGCTCGTCTCCCGACTCTGAACCATCTCGTGCTGCATGTTCCGAAGACGCCATGGTTGGCTGTTGCGGGCAAGCACGAGCGGTGAGAGGATGCAACAACAACAACAACAACAACAACGATCCGTCAGACTTCGAGAGATAAGATAAAAGACAGGGCCGAGTTGCGTACCTGACCAAGTGCCACATTGAGCAAGCTCCGACTTTCCCCGCCGCCGCTCGTCACCGCTCGCTCACCGTCCACCACCGTGGCTGTTGTTCTGGTGAGAGAGTGTGTGTATCAGTCTCATTGTCCATCTCATATTACAATAAGCCCTTCTCTTCGACCATTCAGCACTTATAAGCTCGGGAGAGAGACCTCGTAGCTGTCTCTCCGCTTGTTCGCGCACGCGCAAAGCTCGTTCATCTCAATCGAGCTCACCTTCACACCTCGTCGAGACGCGCCGGAACGCACATTCGCCACATCTGTGAGACAACTCGCAGGTTGCGCGTATCCTTGGCTTCGACACTTGCCATACAGCCTAGAAGCTGGTCTCGCAACCGACGGGCCAGCTCCTAGACTCTTGCTCTCACTGCGCAGACAGCTAGGCAGCTGACTCATCGCCATGGAGGTGAGACGAGCTTCCGTGCCGCATCGGATACAGTTGACTGATATGCGCGCCAGGGCATTCTCGATTTCAGTCAGGACCTCGACGTGGGGTAAGCGAGACTCAGTCTAGCTATGCAAGTGTGACTGACAAGACTCAGGCTGCTGGACCGGGTCGTCGGAGCGTTCTACACCGGATCAGGCGCCGACGTGAGCACCAACCGCTCGTCACATCTGTGGGGAACATGGAGCTCACCAGGACAGCAACAAAATGCGCAGCGGGTCTTGACGCAGTTCCAAGAAGACCCAGACGCATGGCAACGTGTCCCCGCGATTCTCGAGACGTCGTCCAACGTCAACACCAAAGTAGGTCCACTTCGACCTGCCTTCACGGCCTAGTCCGCCTATAAGCCGACGCTGACTCCCGCAGTATATCGCCCTGCAGATCATTGAGAAGCTGGTGACAACACGGTGGAAGGCGTTACCAGCAGACCAGCAGAGCGGTGCGTGTCAGCGCTGACAGCTCGAGACCTCCCGCTCATCAGCAGGTATTCGGAACTTCATAGTGCAGATGACGGTGGAGATTTCGTCGGATGAGGCACGAATGAGGAGAGAGAAGGGATACCTGAACAAGCTGAACCTTGTCCTTGTCCAGGTGAGCTCCCGGACGCACCAGTGGAACGGGTTTGGTGCTGAGAAAGGCAGATCCTGAAGCAGGCATGGCCGAAGGACTGGCCATCGTTCATCCCGGAGATTGTCGAGTCATCACGGACGAACCTGTCTCTGTGCGAGAACAACATGATCATCCTGAAGCTGCTGTCGGAGGAGATTTTCGACTTCTCGGCCGAGCAGATGACACAGGCGAAGACCAAGGCGCTCAAGCAGAGCATGTGCGCCGAGTTCTCCGAGATCTTCACGCTCTGCAACGAGGTCCTCGGCGAGGCGGTCAAGCCGAGCCTGATCAAGGCCACGCTCGAGACTCTGCTCCGGTTCTTGAACTGGATTCCGCTCGGGTACATCTTCGAGACTCAAATCATCGACATCCTTGTCTCCCGCGTGAGTAGCCTGCAGCCCTTCAGGCAGGACCGCACTGACGAACGGGTAGTTCCTCGACACGCCAGAGTTCCGAAACGTGACGCTCAAGTGCCTGTCCGAGATCTCGGCGCTCAACATCGGACCAGAATACAACGACAAGTTTGTTACGCTGTTCAACGTGGTCATGACCTGCATTAACCGCATGGTTCCCCCAAGTACCGGCAAGTCGCCGCGTAACCTCGACTGGTGCAATCCGCTGACCTGGCAGACTTGGCAGCGGCGTATGCGTCGTCCGACGACGAGGACCAGCAGCTGATCAACAACCTCGCCCTTTTCCTCACAAACTACCTCCACAATCACTTGCGACTGATCGAGAACCCGGAGAACACCGAGCTGTTGATCAACGCGCACCTGTACCTCATCAAGATCTCGACCGTCGATGACCGCGAGATCTTTAAAATCTGTCTTGAGTACTGGGCCAAGGTGGGTTTGCCGCTCTCAGACTCCATGAGCGCAGCGCTGATGTGCAGCTTGTGGCCGAGCTGTACGAGGAGATCCAGTCGTTGCCTTTGACGGACATCAACCCCCTGATGAACCTCAACCTTGGTGGTGCAGGCGGTCTCGGCGGCGCACAGGGCCTCGCGCTCAACGGTGTCCCGCTTCGGAAGAACATCTACGCCGAGATCCTGTCCAACCTCCGGCTCGTCATGATCGAGAAGATGGTCAAGCCGGAAGAGGTGCGTCTTCACAGTCGGACCGCCGAACCAGACGCTCACGCTCGCAGGTCCTGATTGTCGAGAATGACGAGGGAGAGATTGTGCGAGAGTTCATGAAGGAGAGCGATACGATCGTGCTGTACAAGAGTATGCGAGAGGTGCTCGTCTACCTGACGCATCTGGACGTCAACGACACCGAGCAGATCATGACGGACAAGCTTGCCAAGCAGGTACGTCACGGCGCTCTACCTTTTCAGCTGGGCAGGGCTGACTTGCAGATCGACGGGTCCGAGTGGTCGTGGAACAACCTCAACACGTTATGTTGGGCCATTGGATCCATCTCGGGAGCCATGAGTGAGTCGTCTCTGTCCTTCAGTGTTCGTCGCGGCTGACGCAGGCGTGCAGACGAGGAGACGGAGAAGCGGTTCCTGGTGACGGTCATCAAAGACCTCTTGGGCTTGACGGAGATGAAGCGCGGCAAGGACAACAAGGCCGTGTGCGCTTCGGACATCATGTACATTGTCGGACAGTACCCTCGGTTCCTCAAGGCGCACTGGAAGTTCCTCAAGACGGTCGTTAACAAGCTGTTCGAGTTCATGCACGAGACACACGAGGGCGTGCAGGACATGGCGTGCGACACGTTCATCAAGATCGCGCAAAAGTGCAGGCGGCACTTTGTCATGCAGCAGGCGGGCGAGCACGAGCCGTTCATCGACGAGATCCTCCGCACACTGCACCGGATAACAGTCGACCTGCAGCCTCAGCAGGTGAGTCAGCGCGGCAGCGCCTCGAGGCTCATGCTCACATATCGCAGGTGCACACATTCTACGAGGCGATCGGATACATGATCTCGGCGCAGCCGAACAAGCCTCTGCAGGAGAAGCTCATCCACAAGCTCATGGAGCTGCCCAACAACGCTGTACGTGCCAGGAATCTGTGGGACCATTTAGGTCATGTGCTGAGTTAGCAGTGGGACAACCTTATGCAGCAAGCCGCGAGCAACGTCGACGTGTTGGCCAACCCGGACAACATCAAGATCATGTCCAATATCTTGAAGACCAACGTCTCGGCCTGCACGTCGATTGGTCCCTTCTTCATCCCTCAGCTCGGCC
This sequence comes from Cutaneotrichosporon sp. M94-02A, assembly GCA_037040355.1. Taxonomy (NCBI): domain Eukaryota; kingdom Fungi; phylum Basidiomycota; class Tremellomycetes; order Trichosporonales; family Trichosporonaceae; genus Cutaneotrichosporon; species Cutaneotrichosporon sp. M94-02A. Next base: position 118,614 of record JAXQGU010000047.1, read on the forward strand.
TCATCTGGCTTGACATGCTCGGACTGTACAAGGCCGTCAGTGGCATCATCTCGGCCCAGGTCGAGTCGCAGGGTAGGTCGCGCTTGCATCCAGGGGTGCATGAACTGACCCACTCACAGGCCTGGTCGCAACCAAGACGCCCAAGGTGCGGTCTCTGCGGACGATCAAGAAGGAGATTCTCAAGCTGGTCGAGACCTATGTCCGCAAGTCGGAGGACCTCGACCGCGTCAACGAGTCGTTGATTCCTGGACTGCTCGACGCGATTCTCGGGGATTACAACCAGAACGTGCCTGCCGCACGAGACGCCGAGGTCCTCAACGTCATGGCGACGATCGTTTCCAAGCTCGAGGCAGGTCGCCTCACCGCGAAGTACAGGGCAATTCGGCTGACGTACACAGGCCCGGTTAACACCGCAGATCCCGCCGATTCTGGACGCTGTGTTCGAGCCGACACTCGGTATGATCAACCAGGACTTTGCAGAGTTCCCCGAACACCGCGTCGGCTTCTTCAAGCTCCTCCGCGCCATCAACCTCACTTGCTTCCCTGGTACGTCCCCTCAGCGGTGGAAAGGCAAACGTGCTGATGAGGACGCAGCGCTGCTGCAGATCCCGCCACCGCAGTTCAAGCTGGTGATGGACAGTGTGGTGTGGGCGTTCAAGCATACGATGCGGGACATTGCAGACATGGGTTTGAGCATCGCGTTCGAGATTGTCAACAACTTCGCGAGCGCGCCGCAAGACGTCGCCAACGCGTTCTACCAGCAGTACTTCCTGTCGCTGCTGGGCGACGTGTTCTACGTTTTGACGGACGCGGACCATAAGTCGGGATTCAAAATGCAGACGATCCTGCTCGCACGCCTGATCTCCCTCGTCGAGAGCGGCGCTATCGGCGCACCCCTCTACGACCCGGCCACCGTCGCAGACCCGAACATGGGCAACGCCGTCTTCCTCCAGGGTTACATCTCCAACCTCCTCCAGAACGCCTTTGGCCACATGCAGCCGTGAGTACACCACAATCGCGCAGAAGAGACCCCGCTGACGCGCGGTAGTGCCCAGATCGAGAGCTTTGTCAAGCTCATGTTCCAGCACGCGGCGGACCCGAACGCGTTCAAGCTCATCCTGCGCGACTTCCTCATCTCGCTCAAGGAGTTCTCGGGCGACAACGCCGAGCTGTTCATCGACGAAAAGGAGGCCGAGACCGAGCAAAAGGCCAAGAACGAGCGCGAGATGGCCATGCGCGTCCCTGGTATGCTCAAGCCCGCTCAGCTCGACGACGACCAGGACTTGTAAGCGCGCGCGCGCGCCGCCACACCGTCTCACCTCCCACTCGCATCCCACACCCCCTACTCCCCCGTCCGCGACCCACCATTAACACCCCGTCCGTCCCCACAGCATCGGCCTGTTGCATTATATAGGTAGCCATCAGCGCGTATATCCTCTGTGTTTTTAGTGATGCAGCAGTTGTTCAGACCCGGCCGATCAGGCTCGATCATGATTGTTTGTTTGCATACCGCTTCTGATTGTTTCTTGCTCTATCTGCGCGGGTGTGCCCCAGCGTCCGGTCGGCCGCCACGACTACTCCTCCTTCTTGCCCTGGTTGCCCTTTCCGGCGTTACCCTTCTCTCCTCCCTCTGGCTTCTCCTCGCCTCCAGGGACGTTGGCGTTCTTTCCGGTCCTGTCCTTGGCGGTGCTCTTCATGCTTCCGGGAGCCTTGTCCATCTGCTTTTCGTCGCGCTTGTCTTGAAACTCCTTGTTCTGCTTCTTTTCCTCCTCCTTGGCCTTCTTTTCCTCCTCGATACGCTGGCGCTCTTCTTCCTCCTCGGCGGCCTGCTCCTTGGCAATGTTGCGGAGCTTGCCGTACGCCTCGAGGTTCTCGTCCTCGTCGACCTGCATGTCGCCGCTGACCGTTCCGGTCACTTTCCCGGCCTTGATGTTGGATCCGGGAGGCGGGAAGTTACGCGTGCGCACCCTGTCCAAGTCCTTCAGCGGCGAGTGCCGGTCAGTCGTGTGCGCCGTGCGCTGGCGGTTCGGGCTGGCGTTGGCCCCTGCGCCGGCACCGTAGTAGCCCGTGCCGGCAAACGTCGCAATGATCGAGAACCCGACAATAATCGACAGGTAGAACCGGTAGGTAGAGTACCACCGCGTCGCTGCTCGTCAGCCTACATACGCTCCCCACTAGTGTGGACTCACTCCATCCCGCGAGGGAAGTGCGCTGGTCGATGAACCACATGCCGGTGAAGCTCGCCCACTGGACTGCGAGCGCCACGCCGTGCGTGAGGAACACGGTCGGCCACGCCGCTAAGACAGGCAAGACACCGAGCCCCAGTCGCGTGTAGCCGTGCTCGCCTCCGAGCTTGGCAAACTCCATGCCCCAGTGCAGTGCACCGAGGAACGAGAGGATCACCGCGCCGTACGTGATCTGGACGTGCTCAAGCATGTGCAGGTATGTCAACGAGTCGGTCACGCCGAGCCCGGTGATGTTGTTCACGCCTGCATCGTCAGCCGAATCCAGCCACTGCACGCGATAGAAGACTTACCCTGGCTGGCGAGCGACGCCTCTCGCGCGAGGAAAATGGTTCCCGCAGCGGTACCCAGGTAAGGCAGCGTACCCGCCAGGCCTGCCTATCAGCACCGTCCCAATATCTCGACTTGAACAAGCGGACGGACCAAAGTTGAGTACCGGGGTCGGAACCGTCTGGAGCATGCCCTTCGTGACGCTAGCAAAGTCGGCCGAGACGCTGCCCGAGTGACTGTGGCTCGACGTCTCCATGGCGCCGAGAGCTCCCTCGAGCTTTTGCTTGACCTGAGATCCGGCCGCCGCACCATCTCCGCTGGGCTTGTCGGTCTGGTGCTGCCCACCGCCGGAGATGATGCTCGCGATACCCTCGCTCAACCCTTTCAGCTGGCGCGCGGTCAGCTCCGCCCTCACCCGGGCCCAAGCTCATGAGCCCTTATTGGGCTTACCTCCTGGATCGGACCAGACGTGGCGTTCTGCTGGTCGGCGTTAGGGTTGGCGCTGGGCCGCGTCGCCGTGCCGCTCGTGCCCTGGCTAGCAGACGAGTTCTTGGTTTCGCTCGGGCCCTTGGGGTTGTTGGTCGTGTACAGCCTGATCGACAAGGGTCGACCGGCGGCATCCGCTCGCACGAGCGCGACGATGCTCGGTCGCGAAGCAGCAGATGTGTTGAGCGCCGCCGGCTGCGGCGCCGCGGCCCCCGCACGCAGAAGCGACAAGGAGGAGGCGAGCGGTCGAGTGGCCGACGCCGCTGAGACGCCGGGACGAAGGGCCCTGAGCGAGCGATACATTCCGGACAAGTAAGGTGACTCTGGGGGGACTCAGATAATCTGCAGAGGTGTACAATTGTCTTGTACTCTTGCATGCATCCGCATTTGAACGTCTGCGTCTGCACTATCCTGGCAGAGATGACATCTGTCTTCGGAATGACGTCAGTCGTCACACACCATGCCGTCATTGTTCCGAGCCGCTGATCACCCGAGGATACCGTGGCACTCGACCCATGCATGCGCTCTAAGCGAGCAGTGTCGTCTCGCAATCCGTCCAGTGAGCTGTAGCCTCGTGGCCATGCATGATGGTTGGTCTATTGAAGTATCTAAGCCTTCTTGCGAACTTTGGCCAACTTCCCATCAATGACCGATCTGACTGTACTAGATACTCTCAACGCCTCCTCCTTACTTTCCAGAGTTGTCCGCTCGTCCTGCAGACCCGCAAGCTCCGTGTCCTGAGGGTTTCAGCAGATGGCCTTACAGTCGCGTCTGAATCCACGCACCAGTTGATACGCCTCGTTCTCCAACAACGCCGCGACAGTCTTCTGCCATCCTGCATGCCGATCGCACTTCCGTCTTGGATTCAAGCAAGGGACGCGATCTCCGTCCTCCTCGACCGCCACACCTTCCTGCCCGAACTCTTCTTGAACGGGGGCTGGGGCCGCCGGCTCGGGCGCCGCCAATACCGCGTCGTCGTCCCAAATGAGTCTTCGTTCCCATCCGCATGGCCGGTCGTCGCTCGCGCCGCCTTTGCGCGAAGAATTCTTCTTGCTTGACTTGGAGCTCGGTGCCGGTGCCGTTTCATTACCGTTCGGTGCGCCCATCAAAGGCGGTAAGGCTTCGCACCGAGCGATGACATCCTCCAGGATCTGCTGTCGCCGCTGAACGAGATGGATGGCCGCTTTGACAGACTCGATCTGCTTCGTGATCGCAGCAAGCATCGGAGCCAATGGCGAGACGTCTGCCGTGGGTCCCGTGGACGCGGCATCCTTGTCTTCGATCGGCTGCAACGGGGATACAGGCGGGGTAGGCAGGTGGGTGACGACCGACACGCCCAGAGACGGCGCCGGATAAGCCGCAAGGTCTTGGCCGAGCTGCTTGATCGATTTCTTGTTCTGGATCGACGCTAACAGGAAAGCAGAGTGCTTGAACGCGCAGCTCGAGCTGCAAAATCTGCGCGAGTCAGCATGGGCTTCACCAAACACGAGGCCTTGTCACCCACTTGGACGGGCCGCCGGCGATGATGTTGCTGCACTCGCTGTACTTGCACCGCACCTTCCAGGTCGTCTTCTGGCGCGTTCCTACCAGATCAGCATCATCGAATCGCTCGGTTAGCAGACTTACGCCGCTCGCACGTCTTGCAGATGAAGACCTCAACGAGGTCGATCTGCTCGGCCGTCAAGCCCGAGCACCCGGCACAGAACCATTGATCGCATCTTTGGTGGTCAGCGACAACGCCCGGACCCTTGTCACAGCAGAAATGGCCCACCCCTCGCAGCCAATCCAGGTCTCCTCGTCGTCCTCGCCATCCCATGCCTTCCCACAGACCCCGCAGCTGCCTTCGTCTTCCACCTCGACGGCAGGGGCAGGACTGCTTGGGCGCGGCGTAGTAGACACTGAATCCTGAACGACCTGTCAGCTCGATTGCCTTTCCGGATGAAAGCCATGGCTCACCTCTCCCTTGTCAAGTTTGGCCTTCTTCGACGGCTTGGTCTCCTCCTTCTGCGCAGAGCGATCAGTCTCCATCTCGCGCGCTGGAATGCGGCAACGCACCTTCTTGTCGGATTTCGCCTTTTGGGGTGCAGTTTTGCCTTTCTCCTTGGCATCCTTCTTCGTCGCGGCGGCGCTTTTCTTGCTGGCGGCCTTGGTCTTGCCGCTGGGCGTGGCGGACTGTTCTGGCGTACTTTCGATCTGTACAGTGGCCTCCAGCACCTCAAGCGATGCCGGGTCTTCCGCAGCAGTGGGAGGGTCCACCTCCATGGCGTCGATCTCGGGTTCTCCCTCGCTGGGCGCCGCGGTCTCCGGCTCATTGACTGCCACCTTCTCCTCGACTTCGTCTTCCTGGACACGCACTTGCTCCTCCTCTTCGAGCGGAACACCGGCAGAGGCTGGGACGATCGAGTATGGCTCGTCCGGGATGTGTTCTTCGGTTTCCATCTCCTCGTCAGCAGCTTCCGGATGGACGGCTGCTCGCTCAGCCGGAGGCGTAACGTTCTTGTCGTCTTCGTCGGCTTTGAGCTCGACAGATCCGTCGAGATGTGATGGTGATGGCGCTGGGTCGACCGAATTTGCCGAGGTTGCAGAATCCTTCGGCTCGGTAGACACGGGGGCCTGCGGTTCCAGTATGTGCGGCTCGGAGGCGTGTGCCGGCTGGAGAGCATTATCCTCTGGCGAGAGATCTGGTTCCTGAGGCTCGGCTGTACTGTCTGTTTGCTCTCCGCCCTGCTTCTCTGGTTCCGAAGCGGGCTCCACCCGCAGCTTGCCTTCGTCTACTTCCTCAGTCACCGTCGACGTTGATGCGGTGCCGCTGTCGGCGGCATCGAGCTTCGCCACGGCTATCTCGCCGAACTGCCAGTCCGGGGCCATGTCGAGCGGGATATCCTGCTCGGGCGGCCCCGCTGCAGCAGGTATAGGCCCTAGCCTGGCGCCCGCATCGACCTCCGCCTCGTCGACCTCCATCGCCTCGTTGACCAGCTGAAGATCCGTCTCTGGGGGCACAACCGTGGGCGCCCGGACCATTTTGGTGGGCGATTTGCTGGTCCTGCGCCTGATGCCTGGTCGTTCGGGTATAACTACCGACATGAGCTGTTTCACAGGCGACCGCGTCGGTGTCCGCCTCGGCGGGACGGAACGACGTCGGTCGTCATCACTAGCGTGGTCATCGGAAGTCGAGGGGGATGTTGCTTTACGGGCCGGCGGCGGGACTACGCGTTTCGCGCTGACGGTCGAGCTGGACCGACTTGACCGATTACTGCGCTTCGCTGGACTGCTTTGTCGTCGAGGCTGCGTAGCAGATCTGCTCGACGATGCACTTGGCGTGTTTATAAGCGAAGGTCTGGCAGATGCTGGCGTGCGCGTGCGCTTCCGAGTCACATCACGAGACCGGTCTCGATCATCGTCCTCGTCGTTGCTGCTTTCCTCGGACGAAGACCCGCTGGTCCGTTTCGCACCTCTTCCAGCATTACTGAGGAGAAGAGATGGGCTAGTCATCCCCATAGACGGGCCTAAGCCCCCGCCGAGTCTCTGCCGGCCGTAAGTCGAAGGGCGTTTGGACAGTACTGGGGCGGTATGAGGCGGATCGCGCAGCCGCTTGGACGGCTCGTCGGACGACTCTTCCCCGCCGTTCAGCAGGTCTAGCGGGTCAGGCGATTCCGTCCGCGCAATCCTTTCCGGCATATCGCAGATCTCTACCGCTAGTGGGAGTGTCTCCTAGTTGGCCGCATGTCCCTGCTAGAGGGCGAGCATCGACGCGAGAGAGCGTGCATAAACAGGCATTCATGGACATTCCAGCGGATATCGGGAAATATCACCACCAAGGCACCTTATTTGATCCCGTAGCTTCAGGCGTCAACTACGTCTTGAATCGTCAGTCGTATTCTCGATTCTTCACTCGATAATACTCCTTGTCCGGCCAAGTTCTGGAGATACTGCTTCTACGATGTCTGCAGCCGCTTCGTCCTCGAAGGCGGCCTCTGCGACGTCCTCTTCAGAGAAGGCCGACTCGCCCGAGCCTCAGTCGGGGCCTGCCGTCGACGTGCCCATCGCTTCCTTAGGTGAAGACGATGACGACGAGGAGGGGGATTCCGAGGGCGAACATGGTGGAGACGCGTCAGCCACAGGAGCAGGATCCAAGGGCAAGCGGAAGGCTGAGGTGGTGGAAGGCGACGAGGCGGAATCTGGTGGTAGTTCCGACCAGGGAGCCGAGACTGCCGGCGACAAGGACGCAGTAGCCGAAGCCTCCGGTGCCGCGAGCGGCTCGAGTTCCGGTGCGCACCCCTGGCAAGCCGTCTGGTCGCCAGAGAAGAACGGTAGGTGGCGCGACGCTCAAGTTCTCACGCTGCTGGATGGCGCTCACCCTCGTAGCGTGGTACTTCTGGAACACCAGCACTGGCGAAGTGACATGGACGAATCCTCTTGAGCCTTCATCATCAGCCAGCGAGCCCAATCCACCATTACCTTCCGAAGCGCCTCCTCTACCTGCTGGTCCCGCACCCGTCGCTACGACCGGGCGTCTAGGCCCCTTCCGACCCGGCGGCGCACCGCCCGATATTGACCCTGACCTGGCTTACCTCTTACCGCCCGAAGCACGCGGCGCAGCCGGCGGTGCCGGCCCATCGTCGATGGGCTGGGCCGGTGGACAGACAGCCCAATTCAACGCACGGACGGGACGGTTCACCGCCGCCGATTACAAGTACACCGTCGACCACCTGGACGAGTATAACCGCATGAAGCGGATGAATAGCCAGTACTTCGACCAGGAGGCGTGGGAACGCGAGCGTGCTGCCGAGGCGATCAAGCGTCAGCGCGATGAGGCGCAGGGGATCGCCTCAAAGCCGCAGATTACAAAAAAGGATATGGTCAGTCCGGTTGCCCGGTCCCGTCACCGTGATGAGGCTAGCATGCTGACATGCGGTAGGACCGTTTTAAGAAGCAGAAGCTGGCGAAGAAGATGCGGAGTCAGGCATGGTTACGAGACTAGGCTGCCTACTGTAGTTGGCCGTCCATATGAATCGCCTGTATGACCAGCTTGCAGATGTGGCTGCACGACTAATGTACCTCTCAGCCAGATTGCATCATAGCCAATTCACAGAATGGCCGTCGGCTGTGAACGCTTCCGAACGGCGCATCCACGTGTCAAGAAGAGTGAGAACCGCCTGTGCCGGACACAGAGCACTCTCCATGGAGCACCGATGCACTCGGGACTCCACGAACATGAGCGTTCTTTGCTGACTAGCACGTTCCCAGCGTGACAGCTCCCGTGGTCCCGAATTCCATACTATACGAAATAGCCCCGGCACAACGCCGACGGGACGTGTAAACCCTTAGCCACTGGTTTGCGCCTTTTGTATCCATCGAGGGAACCTGATGGATATCGATTTACGGTCAGATATAGTCCATGGCTATGTGCCGCCGGAATGGCCAGCTTCCCGTGTGTCCCGCCGAGTCCCGCTGAAACCCAGAAATTGCCACTCCCGACCGTCCATGCCGTGAGCTTTCGCCAGGCACATGCCCGGACTGCAACGGTCGGGGGGTTGCCGGTTGACTCTCCTGGTGCGTGGCCGGAGTGGAACTGACGCAGCGTCCCGGATTCAGGGTCGATCACCCATTCGGGTTGGATCTGCAGGCCGTGCGCTGTGGTCTGTACGTCACACACGGGAAGGCTGTCAGGGTTTGGTTTCTTGAGATCAACCAGGAGAACCCGGTGGACCGCCGGCTCTAACATGCTTGTGTGAGTCCCGGGACCTGGGCCGGGAGAGACATTCTTGTCTCGCCAGCGTCCGTGCTTCTTCTCCATCACCGCCGCATACCTCGGAAGAAGACCCACTTGGACGTCCGGACCTGGCTTAATTGCCCTTGCTTGGTGCCCATGTCCCGCTGGGCGCTCGCTAGGCAGTCACGCTGCCCTGGCCCGGCACACCTACACGGGTGGTCGACCGCCATGGCGATTGAAGCGGGAGTGCGACCTCTCGGAGGTTTTCCATGATCGGGCACTGACCAGGGGCTTGCGCTGGACTTCCCGTCCTGCGCGGGCATTCCTGCCTAGCACAAAGCCTGGCATGCCGTCGATCACGTTGCGTACTCGGGACTGGTCCTCCCTCGGGCTTCTCCCGCAGGTCGCCATGGCATGGTAACGCACGAGCTCTTCGGAGTAACTCCCTATCAGCCCCATTGCCTTGTTCATATAGAACGCCCGGTGGAACACCAGTCGCCGTCGCACTCCCGTGGTCATCGATCTGGAACACGCCGCAATCTTTCTACGCTGCTCGACCTTCGCCCATCTGCATCTGCAGCGTTTGTACAAAAGGCAGGCAAGACATTTCATCGTCCCCGCAGAACCTAAACGGGCGTTCGAGGTCTTCTACCGCCACGTCCTTGGCACCACGGCGGTCGGTATCGCTGTCTCGCGAGATTTCTCCTTCGGCATCTGCTGCACCTCGTGCTCGATCAGCAGATCCCAGACCGACTTTCCTGTTCTGGCCAGGTGAGTCATCCCACCAGGCGCAACGGGACTCACCTCGTCTCCCCGAGAAGACCGCCTGACCCTAAGCAGATACCGGAGTCCTCTCACCTCGACCCAACCACACGGGACACAGCGACAGCAGATCAGTCCCTTGGTCATTAGCAACTCTCCGAGCCTCGGTCGCATATAACCTCGAGCCGTTCTATCCCATCATGCCTTCCTTCTACTCCAACAAACTGTTCTCGGCCTCGTCTCCCTTGCTCAACAAGTCGGCCTTCTCCAACTTCGACCTCTTCAACAGCCCACGCGCCGCACCGCCATCCAAGGTCGCCGCACCTACCAAGTCAAAGTCGAAGAGCACTCGCGCGCCAGTTGTCCAGCCCCCGACACCTTCGCCACGGGGCAGCAGCATCGCAGCCTTCGCGAACACAGCACCCGTCGTCCCTTCGCGACAGGCCGGTAGCTCCCTGTTGCCTTTCTTCGACCTGCCGAGCAGCGAAACGCCCAGTCTCTCCAGCGGGGACAGGACCGATTCAGACTTCAGCGCGATTCAAGAGGCGTCAGACGAGGACTCGGACGAAGAGAGTTTCGGCGGCGACGAGATTGATCTCGACTGTATTGACGACGACGGCATGTTCGTCCACACCAACGACACCAGGGCGATGACTCCCCGGCCGGACGCCTCGCCGGTGGTGCTCGCCAGCCCGGACTCGGCCTCCCGTTTCCAGGCCGAGCGCAAGTCGGTCCACGTCGACCAGGAGATCGTCAACTGGGCGAGGCCGTTCCAGCCACAAGAAGCCGTACCGGCACCTTATCCAGGTAAGCAATGTGACACGTCCGCGTACCACCCACGCTGACATGCCAGCCCACATCTTTGGCCAGTCGAGTCAGCGCGCGCGAAGACTGGGCCGCCGTATCCCTGTACCAAAGTACACCGCCCCGTCATCCGACTCGTCCGACAGCGAGCAGGCGCAGGCGCAGCCGTCATACACTCGCGCCAGCGGGCCCTCGACTCCGAACACGCCCTCGAGCGCAAGCTTCAGCACGGCCAGCTCCGCCCTGCCGAGCACGCCCGACTCGGCAGTCTTTGACCGATGGTCTGCCATCTCGCCCCTCCAGGGTCTGGGCGTGCGAGGCGTGCCGATGCTCGCTGGGCTGCAGAACCAGGTCTGCCCCGAACCCGAAGCGGCGCCCATTGGCCTGCTGTTCGGTCAGGACTTCCCAGCGATGAAGTCTGTGCCGTACGGCCTGGCTGTCCCGATGTCGGTCGACTCGGTCTACTCGCCCGAGTGCCCGGAGGACGCCGACCGCGCGACTGCCGCGCTGGCGGTGCCGTCCCGCGCCATGCTCATCACATCCGACTCGCTGCACTCATTTGCGTCGCCGACGACTCTCGCCGAGCTGCGGTCGCTTCGCCAGGCAGCCGTCGACATGGAGGCCGAGCTGAAGAAGACGGCACCGGCCAACGCCGTCGCTTCCTCTTCTACTTCCCCCGTGGCGTCGTCCTCTTCGACGCCCGCAACGCCCGCGACACGGCGTATCCGCCGCAAGGCGGTCCCTTCCGTGCCGGCTTCTCCGGCCTTTGCCTCTGGCTCGACCGTCGACCTCAACTCGCCCCTGCTGACGTCCACCCGCATGGTCGCCACACTGCCCAGCACGCCCACCGCCCATTCGGGCAGGTACACCATGGACGTGGACATGCCTGCGCATGTCTCCGACGAGACGTTCGACCCGGCCTTGATCCGGTCGCGGCTGGAACGACCCGGGTCCTCGGCGGGTCAGCGCCGGGCTAAGACCGGTCGCACTGGCTTCTACGCAAATGCCAAGGCGACCATGTCCGTCATCGAGATGTCGCCCCGTGCCATGGGCCTGCCCTTCCGATTCGGCAGCCGCCGAGGCGCTGCTGCTGAAGCAGCCGTTCCTGACCTATCTTCGACAGGCTCTTCATGCTCTGACTCGTCCGCGCCCAGTACGCCGCCAAGGACTATGGCGCTGTACCGCCTCGACAGCAACTCGGAGGGAGAATCGGACTCCACACCGAGCCGCAACAGCCGCAGCGGGTCGAGCGACGGCGTGCCTACGCTGGCGATGGCCAGCTCGCGAGCGTCGTCGAGCGGCTCGTCCATCTCCGACCAGTCGCCTCAGACTCCGACACACCTCCCTGCGAGCCTCTTCGCGGGCGCTGCCGCGCAGAGCGCGGGCGTCAATGGCGTGAAACACGCGGCAAGCACCAGCATCTACGGCAGCAAGAAGGAGATGTTCATCTCCATGCTTGATCTCGGCTTGTCCAAAGTCAAGGTCGATGGGGAGAAGCGGTTCTCCCCCGCCTTGAGGTCATCCAAGAAGACCATGGAAACGCCTTCGTCCCCCTCGTCAACGTCGTCGTTCTCGACTTCGCCCGAGATCGCGCAGATGCCCACTTTGCAGGCGATCAAGGCGGCCGACAGTGCTGCGATGAGGACGCGATCGCCAACGCCCACGCCATTCACGCGGCCCAGTACCCCGTTCAGCTTCCGCGGCGGCGAGTCCGGAAAGGTCAAGACAGGCATCAACAAGCTCTTCTCCCGCCTCAAGGCGTAGAACCACAGGATACAAGCCTCGTTCCCAATCCATAATCTCTCGCATACACACACATTCGATCTCAGGCATATATTACACGAACTGTGATGCAACTGTACATGATAACGTTTATTGCGGAGCTCGAGTATAGCCCAAGAGAGTCATTGTCCTTGCATAAGTGAAAAACAGGTAGGCTGCTCCCTGGCCAGCACAGAGCGAGCCTTAATGTCCTTATAGTCCGAATATGGTGCCCTACTGGCTAGAGTGCCACACCGACCTCCTCGCCAAGGACCTCCTCTGCCAAGTGCTGATGCACGACGGCACGCTCACGCACTGCCGGCTTGACGAGCAGGACGATACTAGCTGTATGGAGGTCGTCGTCGCTCGCCTCGCTCGCGAGGCTGATACTGTCTCGCGACAGGGTTGACCGGTGGCCGCGAGCGTGCGGCAGCGTGTCCGGACCCGCCAGTCCGCCGTACGCTTCGTCAGAGTTGTCCTGCGACAACGATGACGACGACGACGATGACAGCGATCGCATCGAGGTGGACCGGCTTGAGCCGCCAGAACTCGCGCCGTTGTCGTGGTGCTGGCGAGAATGGTAAAATACGCCAGAGGAGGGGGACCGCGGGTGCGCCTTGGCCGTTCCGTAGAACGGTCTCCGGTGGTTAATGCACGGCGGAGCCGTCTGGCTCTCGTGTCCCGGACCAGGCTCGGCCTTGGCGCGCGAGAGGTCAAGCGGTGGTGGGCGCTGCTTCTTCTTCTTCGGCGACACAGCCAGCGGAGCGGTAATACTCGCTTGTAAGGGCGAGTCCAGCCCGAGCCCTAGACCCGGGTTGGACGCTTCGGCCGCAGGCGCAGGCGGAAGAGGCATGAACCCGCCTTGCGGTTTCGCCAGCGTCGGCGTATCGAGGTCGGACGGGATCGAGCGCACGGACGGCAGGGACGGCATCGACTCAGACAGAGACGCCAGCATGTTACCGATCGCTTCCTGGACGTCGACTTCGTCATCCTCGTGGTCGTGCTCGTCAAAGTCGTACTCAAAGCGAACGGACTCGCTCGACGAAGACGAGGTGATCGACCCGTGCGATACCAGCGACGGCAAGGACGACGACGGCGCGGAGACCTCGACCGGAGGCGTGATCTCTCGCGGCGGTGCCACTGCCACCTGCGACGCTTCCTGCAGCGTCACAGACGCGCAGGACGAGGATGGCGAGACGCTAGGCAGCGCGATCTCAGGGTCGAAAGGCGAGAACTCGAGCTTGACTTCAATCGCTGGCGTGGGGGTCTTGGACCCGTCATTCTTTGTTGGCACCGGTCCAGTCGCCTCGTCTGACTGGCTTCGCTCGTGGCCGATGTTGACCGCCTCGGCGAGGCTGCTGTGGCTGGACCGCCGCTTCGGGCGCCTATACACTGGTCTGGTCCCGACCGGCTCGAAACTCTCGCCGAGTTCCTGCGGCGTGGCGGGGATGATATTCAGCATCGGCACGGTCTGTCCTCCTGGGAAAGGCCGTGCCACGGATCCAGGTCCTGTCGGCCGAGCGGGCTGAGCCGCCTCGTACAGGCTTGAAACGCGTGGCGGGCGAGGGCCGACATCTTCACGGCGCTCCAAGGACATTCGCCGCTCGATGGCCGAGACGGACGGCCGGCGGGACATGCCCGATGCGGGCGTCGTCGTTGCGCGGTAAGGCGATGGAGGGGCGCGTACCATCGCGGTTGGGCCATAAGCCGTCGGAGGGGTGCAGATCCCGCTGGACACAGGCACTGCCGAAGAAGCGACACCAGTCCCTGCGGCAGCCAGCGCGACGGACGGAGGAGGTGTCATCATAGGCTGTTGATACAGCGCAGCAGAACTGGTACTGTTCGAGCCGGCTGCTGCCGCCGCCGCGGCGTCCTGTAGGACGCGAACACGCGCGCCAAAGGACGACACGGCCGGCGAGGTCGGGCGAGACGACCTCCTGCCGCCGCTGGCTGCCGTGCGCTGCACGGGGTTTCTGGACGAAGACGACGCCGGCGACGCTGAAGGCGACGAGGCGGGGAACTGCGTGTGGATCGGAGGTGGGCGTCGGAGGGGTGCGACCGTCGGAGCCGGCGACGAGGTCGATGGAGCGGGAGATGCAGAAGGCGTGTACGCCAAATGCCCGTGTGGGCCGGACCGGCCGGCACTTACTGGCGTGACGGGCATACCGGGCGTGATGGTACTTGCGGTACTAACCGGCCTGGTCGACGAAGACTGCGACGCTCCGCGCGACCCAACGAAGCGGATCGACGGCGAGCCAGCGCCGTTGTCTTCCGGAGCAGACTTGAGAATGGGTTTCGGCGGCGGTGAGGCTGTCGTCGATGCAACGGAGACGGGCCGCGCGGGTGCGACCAGTGCCGCCTCCTTCTTCTTCCAGAACATGATTGAGGGACCGGCCGTCGACGCGTCTGAATGTGCTATGCTGTGTCCCTCGAGAAGGAGTGAGCGGTCTAGGTATGAGGCGGCAAGCCTGTCGCTGTCTTCGGTCCGTAAAGAGCGTGAGGAGTTGGACAAGGTCGATTATACAGGTTCAGCCAGCTGTAGAGAGGAGGTACTTGTGAATTGAACAAGAGAGGACTAGATCGTCTAGCCCCACGCAAGGTTCTGGACGTGCCTGCACGGCAGCGGTAGGCCCGAACAGTAGTCTACGCAGCAGCAGCAGCCGAGAGCAAGAGTGTCGGTCACCTACCCACAGGCCATATCACCGCCGCGTGACATACACACACTCTCTCTCTGCGGGTGCCACGGCCGGTGGGTTGTCCTGACCAGAATGAAATGGAGCCAAACAACACGGTCGTGCGCCGCAACGTAACTTGTCTCGTCGCCGCCCAGGGCGCCCAGGGCGGATGACGCCCTCGCAGCATTGCGTGCTCGGCGTGGAGCGTGGAAGCAGAGGCTCAAAACTCAATCTGAGAGGGGCTATCTCTGGGGCGTAATGTCCGGGTCCGGCACGGCAAAACCGGCACAGGGCAGCGGCGCACGCTCGCGCGCCCTGGCGCGTGCCCCGCGCCCGGAGACGCGCCTGTCTTTGCCCACAGTCTGCCGAGCAGACAAGCGAACGCGATGTGACTTATTCTTGGCCATGCATCTGCGTGGACGCATCGTTAACAGCATGTCACCGTCCGACACGTCAACGACACTCGGCGGTACTGAGTTACAGGCCCAACGCCGCTCAGGCTGGTGTAGAGGTCCCGGCCTGGTCACTCTTCATCCGCAGCAGAAGCGTCACCTTTGCTTGGCTCCGTCGCAGCAGTAGCGCTATACCAAGCATGCCTAGACGTTCCTACTCTCCACCAAGGCTTCGTTTACTCAGGGCCGACTGGGCGATTCACCTCCTGCACCGGCGACTCATGTCCGTCGCGTCCATTCCGGGATGGCGTTTTCTGCGTCATTGGCCTGTTGCAAGTGACGTGATACTAACACCCCGCGTACCCCGCAGTGGTTCGGCCGTTTGGACAGTAGTTGCAACAGTGGCTGTGACGCGTCCTGCCGCATCTGGCGGCACGTATACAAGGTATCTGGCGGCAGCTTGGCGTGACTCCAGACGGACGGACCGAGCCGCCGCCCCGATAGGTGCTGGTATTTTGCGAGAGAAACGAAAGGGATCATGATGTATACTGCAGATATGCTGGGACTGCACTACAGATGGTATATGATTAAGATTAAAGAGGTGACCACGCCGGACTTGACGGACCTGCCGGTCCGCTCACTTGTCCTTTTTCTTGCGTGGGCGCTGCTTGCCATCTCGCTTGGCGACCTGCCTGGCCAAGCGGAGTCCACAGGCATTGCACAGATCTTTGATGCCCGCCTCGCTCCGGCGCCATTCGGGAGACTCGGTCGTGCCGCAAATACGACAACACTCGACGTTACCCGGCGGTCGGACCAGTGGCCGCAGCGTGCGTTCTAGGATATCGACTCACCATTTGCACTCGACGCCCTGCTTTTCCAACAAGACCTTGACGGTCGCCCAGCTGAAACGCACAA
>JAXQGU010000048.1:0-140810 GCA_037040355.1 Cutaneotrichosporon sp. M94-02A
CGGTCCGTTCCCCTTCCACATGTTCTTCTCCACGCCCTCCGATTCCCTGTCTGACCCTCGTCGTAGAGACCTGCTGCCCTTAAAACGAATTGACCCGCGACACAAGTCGTTCAACATGCAGTACCACAAAGAACGCGTCACAAGAGAGACAATTGCATTCACAGCGAATATTCGTCGAACAAGTGAAATAACGAAACATCAACCCACAAAGACATACCAGCCAGGGAAGAGACCGTGACCAGTCCGCTGTGATCGCTCAGGTATCCCTGGTCTGGGAGGCAGAGCTGCGTTCCCTTTCCAAGATGTCCTGCAGACCAGTAGCGAAGGTTTCCAGGACCTCAACCAGCTCCTCGTTGAGAGGAAGGGGGCTCCTTTCGCCATCTCCGGGGCTTTCAGCTGAGGGGCCGAGGTGGTAATAAGCGCGCTCAACCGCCTGAACCAATCTCGCATGAACACCTGCTGAAACCTCGTCTGCCCCTTGCGAAGGGTCTCGGACGAGAGTACCTTCATCTTGACCTTGTGTATTCTGCGTCGTCCCGTCGGTGCTTTGCAGATGACTCCAAGCCTCCTGTACAGTAGTGACGGCACGAGACAGTAACTGGATGCCGGTAGCTGTAAAACCTACGGCGAGCCCCAGGCGGAACAGCGGGTCTTCAACAGAAGAAAGGCGGAGCGTAGCCGTTAGGAGCATGAGCTCCTGTCCCACGATAGAAATAGCTCGATTAAAGAGGTGCTTAGCAGCGTCGGTCTTATGACCGCCTGCGGCTGACTTAGCCTTTACAACGAATGTCAGACACCGTCCCCTGCACCTACTTTCTAGCTGGCTGAGGAAGGCTTGATATTCAGGAGTGCCTAGATGGCCCTCCAAGCTCTCGATCTCGCGGACGACAGTATCCTGAGTTCGAGCATGTCAGCCGGGGACTCCTAGGATTGGCGACAGAGGAAACCATGTTCTGCTCAGAATCGCCCTCCCATCTTCAACGTAAAAGGGCAAAGCGTTATCACGGAGCTGTATCGTGTCGACTCCCTCTTGTACAGGACTCACCTCTCTCAGGCTCGAACGAATGCTATCGAGCGCTGTCCGCGCCCTGCTCACGAGTCTATCTGTTCACTAGGTCAGGGGATCGCCGAAGAAACATGGCCCTGCGGCAGTCATAGGAGTCGAAGCTTACACTCATCGACTGGTGGGACAGTGATGTTGCTGCTCATCCTGCGGGATTATGTATGCAGATCGGTAGATGGTGGGGGCTGGCTACCGTGCATTTCATGCTCTGGGTCGACACCCAGTGATCACTCGGACTACCGATCATCACGGGATTTATCCAAGAAGCGGAAAGGATCGCCAGGCTGCCTCAAAGCCCGCCGGTGACGTGCTGTGCGCTGCGACATTGATGCTCTTCCCCGTCCCTTGAGGACTTCCCCTAGGCGTGTCGCTATACTTTGTACGGCACCTTTCAGCTCTTGGCTGTCACTGGCATCTCCTTTTGCCATGGACCGAGCACAAAAGACGGCGCTACAACCGAGCAAGCGCAGGCGCAGGCAATGCTCCGCGGTGTCACCATAGCACGTCCGTGTCGATATCCCTAAGCAGCCCGACACCTGACATTGGTTGCAGGATAGACAGGTCCAAGACATATGAAATGCATTATAGGCCGCTTGGGACAGCTTTGATAGCCGCGTCGATGATCTCATTTGTGTCGTCCGGGTTGTCAAGGTAGACATGGTGCCCGGCTCCCTTGACCACGTGCACCTTGGCCCTGTCGTTGCCAGCCTTGGCCAACTCCTTGACGGAGGCATGTCCCCCTTCGACATCCATCCAGTCGTTATCGCCGTACAGGAATGACACGGGCACCTTCAGTTGACCGATGCGATCGACGATGGGTATCCGCGCGTAAGCTCCCGGTGCGAGAATGTGTGCTAAGCTGGTCAATTTCTGAGCTGGCGGCGTGACCCGTCCCTGACCTACATATGCAGTATTCGCCGCTGCCTTTCATGATGCTGGTGTTGTAGATGTATGCGTGCAGGTCGCGAATGTCCTCCTCGTTCTGAGCTGCGAATCGGCGTGTGGCGTAGCGGCCCGCAAACATAGGTGCCCAAGGACCCATCGCCCGTAGGAATGAGAATGGTGACAGGCCCTTCTCCCATCCCCAGACAAAGACTGCGATTGCTGTCAGAGCGTGTGCTTTAACCGCCGCTGGGCCTACTCACACTTCATCATGTTCTTCCTGACCAAGCCGGCCTGCTCTCTGTCCTTCCGCCACTGCTTAGCCTCGCCCTTCGCCTCGTGCTGGTCGGAACGCATCTCCGCCTCAGCAGCATCGACTGCCTCCTCCCGACCCGAGCTCGCGCTTTCCTCCTCAATGGGCTTCCCGCCCGGTCCGGTCCGTCTCGGTACCGGGGGCGGCGTCGCCGGCTTCCCAGCAGAGGTGACTGATGGCATCTTGGCTCCAGCCGCCAGCTCTGCAGACGTTGGGTATTTGACATACTCGGGACCATGCGGGATGCCCGCCGGGCTGACGAGGATGAGCGAGCTGACGCGTTCCGGATACCGGACTGCGTATGCGCTTGCGAGGTATCCGCCGAGTGAGTGCCCGATCAGGACCATCTTCTCGATGCCCTCGGACGCTCGCCAGTTCTCGAGCGACGACAAGAAGAAGTGTTCGGCGCGAGCAACGCGGTTTGGGATAGGCGCGGACGCTGGCGAAGAGAGGAGCGAGGGTGATGGCCGGGACGACAGGCCCATGCCCAGCCAGTCCAGGAAGAACGTTCTCCGGCCCGTTGCGTTCGCCGATTGCGCGACGGATTCCCAGTTGCGGAAGAAGAAGCTGAGAGCGGGTCTCAACACCGCACCTTCCGCATAACCAAGGCAAGGCGTCACTCACCCAAGAGCCGCTGCGTACCCATGCAGCATGACCACCGCCTCTTTGCTGCTCGCGTTCTCAGGACTGCTGATCTCCAACGTGTTGATGTAATCGACTAATTTGCCGGCTTTCCCCTTCTTGTGACTTCCTGCTCCTCCGGAGTCGAGCGACGTTGTGCTCGAGCTTGCACTTGTCGCAGCAGAATGGCCCGAGTTCTTCCCCGAAAACAGGGAATGGCGTTTGGCGGGTGTGGCGGTCAATATTGACGTCTCGAGGGGATCGGCTGGGTGGAATGGCGCCTCATCCGGATTTGGCGTCGGTATGAACACGTTTCGCAGGGTGGCGATGAGCCCGGAAGTGCCGATCTCGACGGGGGCGCTGACTCCTTCCCCAACGCGATGACTCGCGGCCTCGACAGCCGAGCTGTCCTGAGGCTCAGCAGAAGGTGTTGAATGCACCTGCTGGTCGGAGGATCCGCCCCACGAGAACCAGCCCTTCTCCTGCGGTCGGGCGGGTGGCTCGTACATGCTCATGCGCCTCAGAAGCCGCTCCTCTGCGTATCGAGCTTCCTTGTACGAGCTGTTATTCCACCATGCTGACAATGACGATCGGAAGTCGGTCGGTACAGCGGCCGCTGGCGGAGGTGGGGGAGGAGGTGTACTGCGCCTGCTGGATGAGATGGGTGTTTGCGTTCGAGTGGTCGGCTGTGACATGGTCGTCGAGGTGGCCATGTCGGATGCTCTGGTCAAGCGACGCAGGAGACTTTGAGAATTGACGCGAGCTGCGATGGTGATCGATCAGTGACCCGGATGCGGGTCGTTGCGCAGATTCGAGGTGGTGTTGGAGATCACAAGGAGGTATGAAGCGTTGATCCGATCCTTTATGTGTACAATCGAGCAGGCCATGAACATTTCCAGTGAAGCCGACGCGGCCGAAGCCGAACGAGTGACGCGGTGACGCACAAACGGCCTCGGTCATCCATCGCCGTGCCCGAGGTAGTCACGTGGTCTTCCCCACCTTGCACATACGGTCATCCCCCACTCTAGCTGAGCTCACTTCCAACGGAAAGCACGGCAGGGTTCGGGTGAAATTTGGGCGGTTCTACCGGCCCAGATGATGCCGGCCTTCTCCCGGGAGTGTAAGCGAGTGAGAACGATTGTTCAGCCAAGTCACTGCGACTGTCATTTAAACATACGGTCGGCTTGTGAGCTTCGACCCTGTCCATTAGACCGTCATCACTATGTCGGCCCCGGCTGCGGTTAAAGCGCCTGAGACTAATTCTCCTTCGCCATTCACATTCGACCCTGTCGAGGATGCTATTCGAGCTATCGCAGACGGACAGTTTGTTGTCGTCATGGACGACGAGAGTCGAGAGAACGAGGGCGACCTCGTCTGTGCTGCCAGTAAGGTCACTGTCGAGGGGATGGCTTGGATGATCCGAGCAACGAGGTGAGTAACGCCTGTGTAGCCAGTTTTCCGGGGCATGTCCGCTCATGGGCAATCAGCGGTTTCATCTGCATCTCCATGCCGCCAGAGCGACTCCGCGAGCTCCAGCTCCCGCCATTGCTCCCCGCATCGGGCACATCCCAGGACCCCAAGGGCACGGCATACCACCTTACCATCGACACCAACCCCTGTCCCGCATCGTCATCCTCGGCACCGTCGTTCCGCGGTTTCCCGTCGTCGGCATCGCAGCCGCCTCCCCTCGTGCCGACCGGCACGAGCAGCGAAGAGGCTTCAAATCCTACGCACCCGGTCTCCACGGGTATCTCGGCACATGATCGCGCATATACAGCCAGGCTTCTGGCAGATGGAGCTGGTCCTGAGCATTTCACCCGGCCGGGCCACATGGTTCCTCTCAGGTACACCCCTGGCGGAGTCACGAAGCGGAGAGGACACACCGAATGCGCTGTTGGTGAGTTGGCAACGGGCACATCTATGGTTTGACAATAGGGCTGATCTAGTAGACCTGTGTTACCTTGCGGATCTTCCACCCGCGGGCCTGCTGTGCGAGCTCGTCCATCCGAGCGATCCGCTGGGGTCCATGGCGCGAAGGGACGACTGTTGGCGGTTCGCAAAACAATGGGGGCTGAAGATCATCAGCGTGGAGGACCTGGCAGAATACGTGGGCAAGAAGGGAAGAGGCGTCGTGCCCGGAGCTTGAGATCGCTCCAGAACGCGACCCAGGCCTCGCGGGCCGCCCGCCGGACCATTGCAGGGCCGAGGAGGCCGCCGGTGGCGCATCTGTAGAATGACGGGCATCGTCAAGCATTCATGCATGGAGCAGTTACAAGTACATCGGCAGCACGAGTGGGAACTGTCATCTACAGAAGCGCTCTTGCCAAGGAAGCATGGTCGAGGTGAAAAAGTTAAACGCAGGTCGCAAGTCGAGGTCGGCATCGTCGAGCAGCGCGGCAAATAGGCAGGAGATAAACGAGGCAAACTCATGCTGATCGATCAGCTTGGTCTGCCCGTCGCCACTTACAGGTGGCTCTCCTCGGACTTGGCTCCAGAACTCCGTTGAAGCGGGACCTCTTCGCTCGAGGGCTTGCACCAAAAGAGTCTCATACGCTCTCATTTCTGGCGTCATGTTGAGGTGACGGGCAAGGCCAGATGTGATGCAGAACGCAGCGAAAGCAAACTGAAAACCGTGAGCAAGCTGACCGTATGGGAAGTCGGTCCAGTTCACCTTCGAGTTACGCGAGTGCATTTTATTGTTGAGTTGAGAAGGTCGAAGGTGTTGATAGTTGTTCACGAGGTGGCAAGCAATGACTAGGCGGTCAGCAATGCGGACCAAAAGAACACTGACTCAGAAGCAGCTTCAGTCTCTACGGGGAACTCACATAGCTCGATCGCCGATCTGCCCAGTCTAAATTCTGCGAGGGCTCCGGTCCTATGAGGATGAATCCTGCCTCGCCCGCATGCACCCGAAGCAGGGAGAAGCCTCCGGAATCGGGCGGAAGCGTTGTCCAAGATAGGTCGTTCCAGGGCCAATGTCGCCGAATGACCGCCCCAAGCGGTAGCGACCGGTGGTTTTTCGTTCCACAGTCTTTGTGAGCGCTCCGCGATAGCACGGATCGTATCGAGACGTTTGAGCTCTATGCGCAGATGCTTCATCACCTCTGTCGCTCGCTTCCAAGAGCCCCCTTCGGAGAGGAAGCCAGCGGCTATGAGAGCCTCAGCGACGTCCGCAAAGACCTGCACGACCATTAGCGTGGGCAAACTTTCCACTGTATATCGGGGCCCGCTGTGCTGCCGTCTGTACTCGCCTTGTCATCGGACGGCAGGGGTTGCGCTGAACGAGAGGCGCACATGTGGAACGATGTGTCCGTGTCCTCAGCCATGGCATCGGAGAGAGTAGCGGTTCGCAAGTAGCTGGCTATGCCGGATATTCTTGCTCTTCCAGCCAGATACCAGTTGGTGATTACGATACTGGCAGTCTTTCCGGACGGGTCTCCCAGATGGCCACGGGCTTTGCACAACTCGTCGAATTTGCCGGCAAAGTTGATCAGCCGGTCGCCGGCGAACTCGAGGAGCTCGTAGGTCATGTCGATGCGGGCAGGCGACGCGCTGGGTAAAGTGACGGCGCGGCGCATCAGATCGGGCTGAATGAGGTCTCCGAACAGCCGGCGAGAGGCTTCTTGAGCGATCAAGGTCTCGTTCAGATTAAACATCACCGCTGGAAGGGCGGAGGTTGCCCTGTAGGCGGAGGCGGACAAGAAGAACGTTCGTAGCGGCGGCCGATCCTCGTCACGGAAGCTCCGGACGTCATCGCCAGGAAGTGCCAGGATGTTCTGCCGTCGGCGTGGTACGGCGTCGTAGAGAACCCCTCCTCGCCCGGAGGAAGAGGGGGCGCCGAGCCTGGCGACGTAGCAAATGTCGGTCTTCCGTTCGTCCAGGAGGATATTGTCCTGGTCCCAGAACTCCTGGTCCTCCGTCGGATACCTCATCTCCCTCCAGCAAAAACAGTCCCGGTCGACTCGCTGCCTCACATGCTCGAGACAGATACCTCGTCGGAGCGGTATTGCGATCCACTTGGACATATCCATCGGGATCGCCCGTTCGATATGCACTCGGAGAGCATTCGACAGCCATTGACTGGCAGCGTCGATGTCGGCGGCATCCAGACGGAGTTCGTCGCCGAGATTGACAAATACAGCAGTGACGTGCGACTTCTGGGCTCCTTGCCCACCTCGGACCGCCGGACCGATGTCAAGTGTGTATCGGTCACCTCGAGTCGGAATGAGAGGGAACGGCGCGCCGGATAAGATGGCGAGCGGTCTGAAGCAGTCCGCGCCGTAGTCGTCGCAAGTGATTTCGAGCAGCGTCACATGCAAGCGCTGAGCATGGCGAACAGCTTGCGCCGCCGCCCAGAAGCAAGGAATAGCCACGCGCTCGACACGCGCGTCGTCCGGATGCTCCTCGAGTCGCTGGACTTCTCCGGTTCCTCGGAAGGGAGCTGTCGAGGACTCTCCCAGCCCAGCTGTACCGGGTCGGAGAGGCAGCGGCCGAACAGGTCTGTCGGAGGAGTGAGATTGCGGTCGAGGTGAGGGACTCGAGGGCAAAGCCCTATCGGGAGAGGGCTGGGCTGATTGCGCCAGCTGCCTTTGCTCAGGACCCGCTACAGGCGGAGGCGCGACGGGCGGTCCAAGAGTACCAGGTATAGCCTGTTCGGACGGCGGCGTCCCGGGAGGGACGAAGGGGGACGGTCGAGGCGGACTCGGCGTGGACGACCAAAGAGATGTAGCTCCAGCTGCTGGAGCGGGAGGCGGTCCCTGCGGCCAGAAGAACGGGCTCGGCTGAGGACGATCACTGACGCCCGACGACGAAGCGAGCCCACCAGCAGGACTGTGCAGGGCCGCTGGGGGCAAGACCGAGCCTGCAGATAAGGACGACGACTCAGCTACAGTCTCGGAAATCTCACCGGCTACGGCAGCTGGCTGAAACCATTGCGTTCGGCGGTGCCACGCCGCCTGGAGCGCCTCTGCCGAAACGGTGGCGAATGCGGGTCCACTCGTGGAGGCAGAGACGTTACCGAAGGCAGAGATGCTTGCTGCTGGGCGGGAAGGCTCGGAGTTCGCTGGCGTCGCCTCCTCGTCGATGCTGCCGTGAGCCGGCGGCGAAGGGTTCACGACTCCGTTCCCATCCGTAGGGCGGGTCTCAGCAGGCTGGAAGATTGTTGGCGTCGAACCCTCGACGCCACTGCGAGCGGAGGGGGGAGAGTTCGCGACTGCGTCTCCATCCGTGGGGGTGGTCTCAGGTGCCCCGGCCATAAATGGCGTCGCAGGGTCGTGGCTGGTGCGGCGAGGGGATGGCGAAGGGTTCACGACTCCGTTCCCATCCGCAGGGAGAGTCTCAGGTGGCTCGAAGATCGGTGGCGTGGCGTTCTCGACGCTGCTGCGATCGGGTGGTGAAGGGTTGTCAACTCTACCATCCCTAGGACGTGGCTCGATGTCGCCAGATGGAACCGGATCTGATGTGACGACAACTTCGACGTCGTCAATCTCGATGAGCTCCTCCTGCGTATAGAAGTAGCTTTGCTCGTCGACAGCTCCGAGTTCAGGGTATTCCTCGTCCGGGCTCGAAGATTCATCGCGGTTCGGCGACCGCTTGCGTTTGAGAAGACGAAGCAGCACGTTCATAGCTTACTCGTCAGAGAGGACGGACGAGCGAACGACAGGACGAACCTCTGGTGGGACTGACTGAACAGGGATTGGTGATGGCTCAAGTCGCTAGACACAGAGAACGATGAACGATGTCTGACACCAAAGGGGGCCAGTAGAGATCTGTAGATCGTTGGCCTGTGGGATCCGATCCGCTCTTCCCCAAGACGCTGGTGCTCAGACGGCCCCCTGCAGGTGACTTCGGCTACCGGCTGAGCTGTGACCGGACAAGCACACACAGTGGTCTCCGCATGGCCCCTTCCAGGCTTTCACCGAGAACTGCTGACCGGACAGTAGTCGCCCGATCCGGCCGACCGATCGCAGAGGCCAGTCTGCAGCCGCTCTAGACCCAAAAGTGATCTCGTCAGCATACATGCGGGCTGGGACCGGCACACACGAATAGGGTTGAAACCTTTCGGCGCATAGCCTCACACCGATTCTAATCAGCGTTGGAGTGCCCCTTGGGCACAATTCACGTTGCTGTGGAAGTCTACTCCAGTAAGGATAGCCTATGCTTCCCCTTGTGCGTCAAGGTATGCAGCGCCTACCTACAGCTGTGCGAGCTGCGCAACAGGACTACCGATCCGGTGTCGAGTCCAATTCTCCATCCGGCACGATGCGGTCCGAGACGGCTAGACTCGCCCGGTGGACACACAGCTTCGCACTCGCACACACACTGGCACGCCATTGGAGCTTTGCAAATCAATCTCCGTTTTCACATTCCTTTGGGGGCTCTGCCGACGCGGGAAGACCTCGGCAGCTCGCTCACTTCCCCAAGGGCTCACTGAACCGCGGCGGCAACAGTATATCAGGCCCATCCTCGCCGCTCTCACACTTCATCCCCTCGTCTTCTTTCTTTCTTTCTTTCTTTCTTTCATCTCATCTCATCTACCCTCCGTCCATTCACCACACGCCGCACCCGCATCTTCATCTCTCTCTCCATCGAGCAGCAAGCCATCGTTCCGCCTTTCTCGAGCCCCAGCCTGTGAGTCGTACCCGTGCCCGTGTAACCACCTCTCTCCTACCCTCCCCCTCCCGTCTGCAGAGTCGTGTCGTGTCGTTTCATCCCCCCCGGATCCCGAATACGGGCGTCTGTGCGAAAAATTTGCCCCCATCAGCAACCCCTCTATGGACGAAGCTAGGCCTTGCAGGCGTGTCCGGGGCTCTGTTGGTGGACGGTACAACCCCGAGCCCGAATATTAGTAGGGTGCTCAGTCCTATCGGTGGACGGGGATGCGTAGGACGTTCACCTGCCACCGACTGGGTCGGCAGGTGTGATCGACTCTTCACGGGTCGGTTCCGCTTCCAGGTCTGGGTTATAGCTTGTAGCCATAGGGGTTTGGTAGACTCTCGCTCAGTATCCTCATCCGCCGCCCTCCTCTGCCGCCCTCCTCGTCCGCCTTGCTCATCATCCGCCGCCGTCCGTCCGTCCCCTCGCCGTCTTCGTCCTCTGTGTAGTAGCTGCCCGTCGTAATGTCTTTGTATAGTTGTACAGTTGTAGAACCTTGTAACTCTTCGTAGCTTGTCCGTGGCCCGGGTCGAATAGCTGACACAGGATTCCCATCGTTCCTCGTTCCTTCGTCCTTCGTTCCTCGACCGCCCTGCGCTGCTCCCTCGCCCTCCATCGTTGTAGCTCCTTCCGACCCCCGCAGCCGCACCTCCCTCACTCCCTCCCATGATCCTCATGAGCTACTCAGAGGTATATTTCACGTTCGTTGCTTCATCTCCTCCTTCCTTCCCTCCCTCCCTCCCCCTCGAGGATGTCTGCCTGTGGGACTGAGTGGGGCTGAGCGGACGGGACCTCCACTCCTTCAGTTCGGACCGGCACATCAAGCACTCGTCCTCAAGCTCGGCTCGCCACCAACTGACGCCTCGACGCCGCCGTCAGTCCTCAGCATCCGTCTCGAGCCGCGAACTCTCTCTTCTCGCTTCGGCTCAAGCATCGCAATACATTGGCTTCGACCCGAGGTGGGCCTTCATTGCTCCATGACCTTACTCCGCGCTGACATCTGCAGCTATGGCACCGCCCCGCCAGCCGCCCTGCCATGCGACATCGGAGCCGATGCGACAAAGCCAAGCGTTTCACCTCATCCGAGGCATGAGGGCACTTGCCCCCTCGGCCGCGGAGGGGTGAGGCGCTTGGCTTTGTCGCATCGGCTTCGATGCCTCATGGTGTACACGCTATACAGCCGTACGGCCGGCGGTGTCGGGTTCTCGGTATCGCTCTCTGTCGCAGGTGAGTAGTGACCCGCGCTTGACTACTACAAAGGGTCGGTGCTGACGCAGCAGGGTGGCCTGAGATGGCGACATGTATCGTACTGTAGCTTGGCGCCGAATACATAAGACGGAACGGATATTAGTTCGCGAGTCCATAGAGCCTGTATGCATGCTGTATGCGGTACATGCATGGGATAGTATCTTCGCGAAGACCTCTGAAGACGGGGGAAGCGGGTGGACTGCAATGCCGGTCTCCGTCGTCTAGATCGTATGACATCCGAAGCTGCGACATATTTGCCTGCTTCAGATGCGACGACCGCTCACAGGCGGATCGGGGGACCAACCGACTTGGCGAAGCCCGACCGAAGCGCCGGATCGGCAGCACTGACTTGTCAAGGACCCGTGTAACACCTCTAGTAGCCCATGTCTTGCGCTTCACTCCCGGCACCTCCCACTCCTCCCCTTCGCGCAACCGGCCATTCAAGGGATAACCGTGACTGAGACCTCTCCGAGCACTCGCATCATCCCCTCCATGGGCTCCCGCTGCCGAGCCCGGGGACTGGTGCGAGGCCCTCGGTCCGCGTCGGACGTGCCACCGTCACACGGCCCCTTATGGTCGGGAGCGCATTGTAGCTGTCAGTAGCCCTGTTGTTCACTCTCTCTTAATGTTTTAGCCCCGTTGTAGTACATAAGTTGTATGTTGTAGCTCCCAGGCAAGCAACAGTAGATACTCCCCCAGTCGTCCCCATTCTCTTGAGCACCATCCTCCAGTCGGAGGTAGATACCATTACTGCGTGTGCCATGCATCGCTTCCACAACGTCGCTACCTTCGGTCGGGCTCCGGCAGCTTGCCCTCACGTGTTGTACGACTTTGGAGGTCTGCCACCCAGACAAGACCAATCGGGCGGAATCATGGAGCGCGTTCAGGCGCTGGAATGCGTCCCGCCACCTCGCGGTTACGAGTGCGCCCCTGATCTCGAACCACTAGGTCGCCCTGCTGTTGCTGCTGTCATGGAGTGCTATTTTGACAGGACACCCCTTATGCGCGACGAATTGGTGACAGCCAAAAAATGGGATCTCGTATCCGTCGACTTCCCCACTTTCCCCATCCCGAGATCGTTCCGCACTTCCGCACCTCATGTTCATGGAGATCTTCACGGCTGGAAGACCGCAAATTCTGGTGTGTGACCGGGACCAGCGTGGCGCCCGCATATCTGACGCGGGATACGTTCGCGACCAGCATGTGCAGCGGCCGCGACCAAGGAAGGCACAAATCCGGCATTCGCAAGTAACCCCTCGACCAGCGGGCTCTCGTGCGGGAGATGGGCAGCGCACGAATGGACCGCCGCACGCGTCGCCCGCAGTGGCTGTCGCGACGAGGCTTCCCGCTTCTCCTCCTGGCGTTCACGTCGGCCGCGGTTATCCTGCACTTTACGCATTCGGCTGGACGACGCCCTATAGCTGACAGCAAGCCTGACAAACAGCTCCGATCAAAGCAGCGGCGCGTGGCCATGTGCATGGTGGCTCCGGACAACAGTGGCGAGCTATACGACGCTTCTGTTTCGACACACGCGAGGTATGCAGATCTCCACGGCTACCACTTCTTTGTGGATCGACAGAACCTCGTAAAGGTGCATGATCCGTGGATCGACGGCGATGCCCCCCACTTCTATCAGAAGCTGGTCACCATCTTCAAGTACATGCTCAAGGGCCTCGAGGAGAACACCTATGACTGGCTCATGTGAGTGAGAGACCAGCATGCGATATATGCATCAGGGACTGATCGAGCCAAACAGGTATCTCGACAGCGATACATTCCTCACCAATCCTTCCATTCATCTCGAGTCGCTTATTCCGCAGCGATCGGAAGCGAACCAGAAGGAGCTGCCACATATCATGGCTACATGGGATCCCTTCAACGGCTTCAACGCTGGCGTACTCCTCCTGCGGGTTGACTACTGGACGCTCATGTTCTTTGCACGCGCCCTGGCGTATCGCTACTACGGAGGAGGGCGGATCTCGTGGCATCCGGACCAGGTGGGCGCGCAAAGACCCATCCCTGATCGCGACTCGCTGACGGCTATCCTGCAGGAGTCGATGGGCAATCTTCTCGACGAGCATGAAGACGTCCAGGAGCGCTTCTACAGAGTGCCCATCCAGCGGTGGATGAACAGCTATACGTTCGGCACCCCGGAGACGATATGGCAGGAGGGCGATCTGCTGCTTCACATGGTATCCGAGTCGAAGGCCGAATTTACAGATGCGTGGAGCAAGTCAAACTCCAGCTGGGATGCGATGTTGAGGTCCGGTGTGGACACCTCGGCAGAGAGTGACTCGGATCGTCGTATCAAGGCTGAAGTCCGTCAGTGGTGGGACTCCAACCCGTACGCGCAGTAGCGAGGCAGGTGGCGGAGCATATATGGAGCTTTCCGGGATGACTAAGTCTATAATGATTCGTCATGCATGCTATGCGACGGGCAGATGGATCATAAAGAACGGTTGACCTGCCCGACTTCTCCGCCGCAAATCGGCCGCCGGATCTGTGGGACCCCGCAACTCGCATTCACCGGCCGGCGGCTTACCGGTGGATGAATCAGCAACTCACCATGACTCTATGATTCCTTTCAAGTCGATCCTGCTAGCGTCAGGTTGATAAGACACAGCTCACCGCAGAACTCATCGTCTTGCCACTCCTTCTCGTTTCTTCTCCATCCTGCCCAGTGTAGCATTACATACCACCCCACGGCCAGTCATGTCTGCAGTCAACCGAGCCTCCAACTCGGCAGCGAGGGCGCTCAAGGTCGATATAATTGTGAGTGGGCGTGTGCAAGACCGTCACTACTGCTGACGCTTCACCAGTCTGACACCCTCTGTCCTTTCTGCTACCTCGGCCTGCGTCAATTTCAGAACGCCGTCCGATCTTTCAACGCAAGACACCCAGACAGCCCTATCGACCCCCAGATCCGCTTATTGCCGTACCAGCTGAACCCGGCGATGCCCACCGAGCCGGAACTTCGTTCCGTCATGTATGAGAAGAAGTTCGGCAAGGAGCGAGCCGGGACGATCAGCCAGATGATGGCCGAACGGTTCAGGAACATGGGGCTCGAGCCGCCGCCCCCCAACGCTCAGACGTCGTCCTCCCATACTGGTATGAGGCTCCTCGAGTACGCGCTTCAGAATCAGCCGGAAAAGCAAATCGCCGTCGGCGAAGCGCTCTTCGACGCGTACCATAGCAAGGGCATCCATCCATCGGACATCGATCGCTTGGCGACCATCGCCGTCGAGAAGGGCATCTTCTCTAGCAAAGAAGAGGCGACGGCCTGGCTGAAGGGGGACGAGTATGAGCAGCTGGTGCAGAAGGGCTACATGGACGCGCGCAAGATGGGCATCACTGGTGTCCCGTTCTTTGTCTTCCAGGGCAAGTGGGCTTCCAGCGGCGCCATTGGCGAGGAGGAATTTGAGGCGGTAAGTGACGGTTTCTTGGCTGTGGAGCAGCTCGACTGACGCTCGCAGCTGCTGCACGGGATCCTGGAGCAGGAGACTACGGACGCCCCATCCATCACCGCTTGAGCTCCATGAGCATCTGCAACATGGCCTTGCATGCATGCATCTATGTGATCACACCAGCGTGGCCATGCATCTTCAGCTCTGACCCATCCGGCGGAGATCGTCCTTCACAAACAGGATGCCGTAAACCATGATCTCCGAAGATGTGAACTTGATGCTTTTACCGGAGAATAGTCCTTCATTACTGCTTCTGTATTCAGCGCATCTGTCAAGATGGATTCCATGGGACTGCCGATGAGCTTTGGCAAGAAAGCCAAGGCTGCTCCTGTCAATATCGCTGCAAAAGTCGACAAAACCAAGCGAGACGGCGTAAGTCGAGCTGAGATCTACTCGAGGAGCAAGCTCTGACGTTGATCACAGGCCCCGGCTGTCCCGCCAGTCAAGAAGGAGAAGACTGAGGTCAACGATCACGGAAGTCCTACTTCGTCATCAGCGGCTCGTTATCCGGTCAAGTCGCCTCCTCAGGCATCAGTGGACGAGGAAGACGAGGATGATATCGGGCCAAAGCCACCAGCGGCGGCGGAGTCTGGCGCGAGCAAGCGAAAGGCGGAAGGGCAGCCAGCAGAGGAGAACAGTGACTCGGATGGCTTCGATGCGGACGAGGCGGACGAAGTGGACAGGACGCCAATATCCCACGAGATTGTGCTCAAAGACCACAACAAGGTGAGCTGCGAGCATCGAGACGGCGTGTCTGATCAGCCTGCTGACTTCCAAAGGTCGTCTCGGCCATTGCGGTTGACCCGTCCGGTGCGCGCTTCGCCTCCGGCTCTCACGACTACGATACGAAGTTGTGGGACTTTGGTGGAATGGACTCTCGGCTCAAGCCGTTCAAGTCGTTCGAGGCAAACGGCAACTACCATGTGAGCGAAGCGTCTCTGCCTGACTGTGGCCAGGTCTGACTGCTTGCAGGTGCACGACCTCGACTTCTCGGCAGATGGAAAGCGGCTCCTGGTCATATCGGGAACGTTCTTCCCCAAGGTGTACGATAGGGACGGCGACAAGGACTCGGCGTGAGTCAAACGGCCTTAGGAGCCGTCCGCCCAGCCCAAGCTGATCTCTCAGAATGGAGTTCCAGAAGGGCGACGTATATCTGCGAGACATGAAGAACACAAAGTAAGAACCGCATGCGTATTGTCGAGAAATCTGCTGACACACGACAGAGGCCACACTGCCGAGATCAACCGAGGCTCATGGCATCCGACAGATAAGGATACTTTCTTGACCTGCTCAAATGACTCCACATTGCGGTGCGTTCCTATCCAATCCTGATCAACCCGTCATGTGCTGAAATGGCAGGATATGGGACGTGAACGACCGGATGAAGCAGAAACAGGTCATCGTTGTGAAAAGCAAGGAGAGGGGTGCGCGGACGAGAGTGACGTCCTGCGCCTGGAGCCACGACGGCAAGCTCATTGTCGGCGGTGAGCTTCGCGTTCGACTGCTTCGAAGATTTTATGCTGACCGTACAGCCTGCCTCGATGGTACATTGAATGTGTGGAACACCTCATCCAACTTCGCTCGACCAGACAAGACGTGTGAAACGGCGCATACTAAGAACACCGAGACTACGGGTGTAGCCTTCGCTAGGGACGGATACAGAATAGCGACCCGAGGAGGTGATGATACCGTCAAGCGTGCGCATCCCTTTTTCGACCCTAGGATTACGTGCTGACCGCTCAGTTTGGGACATACGATCTATCAGGAAACCCATCGGCGTGGCCCGAGATCTCATCAATGCGTATCCGGAGACAAACGTCACCTTCTCGCCCGACGACAAGACGGTACTCACCGGCGTCGGAGTGCCAAAGGGAGCCCAGGGATCCATGGTGTTCCTCAGCGGGGACGACCTTACGGAGCAGCGCCGCGTGCCGGTCGGAGAGGGGTCTGTCGTCCGCGTGCTCTGGCATTCGCGGATCAACCAGGTGAGTTCATGCCGTTCATGCATGTTGGGCAGATCTGACGGGACAGATTTTCGCCACTCTTTCGACTGGAGCCATTCATGTCATGTACTCGCCACGGTCATCGATCCACGGCGCACTCTTACCGCTGGCGAAGATGCCCCGCTCAACACCTCGGGAGGTCTCGTATTCCGTGGCAGACCTCAAGCCTGTCATTTACAACCCGGACGCTCTGCCAATGTACGCCGACAAGGGCTACGGCGAGAGTCTGCACCAGAAGGAGAAACGGGCCAAGAAGATGAAGCCAGCGGAACCGCTTGCTGGAGCTGGCAGGGGCGGCATGATCGGTGCCAGTGCGACCCAGAGCATGGTCCAGACCTTGTTCCCGTGAGTCACTCGATCTCCATCCCTGTAATCTGGACTAGGACTGATGGTGATAGCGATCGTGTCAACACCTTCGAAGACGTGAGTTCGATGTTCAGTTACGACTGGACCACCACTGATGATCTTCAGCCACGCGAGGCACTGCTCAAGTATGCGACCGAGGAGGAACAGAAGAAGAAGAGGGAGACGATGTAGAATGTTGTAGAGATCTGAGGCCGACGGCCATCTATGACGTAAAGCCCAACCTCAACCAGTCCCACAGAGCCGGGAAGTATAGAACACCATCTTGTGAAAGGTATCAACCTCCATTCATTGCTGCGAATAGCTTCCAACGCTCATAAACGATGTCGAATGCGATCCCTGTGACTCTTGTCGGTGCGACCGGTCTTACTGGCGCGGAAGCGTACAAAGCGCTATTGAAATCCAAGTCGTCTGCGTTCGCAGTGACGACTTTGGCCCGGAAAGCCCTTCCTGCCGAGACGCCTGCGAATGCGGCCACGACAACGACGCCAAAGCAGTTCAACGATCTGTTCGACGCGCCTAAGGGACAAGTGGCGACCAAGGGCGGCGTGTACATCAGTTGTCTCGGGACGACGCGCGGCGCAGCGGGAGGTGTGGAACAGCAGCGCAGGATCGATCTGGACCTCAATCGCGAGTTGGCGCAGAAGGCTAAAGAGGATGGCGCGAGCACTGTAAGTCTACATCGCGACATGTCGGGTCGAAGGTGGTCTCGATCCGGACGGGGTCTAACGCCGGTCCCAGGTGATCCTTGTTTCTTCCGGCGGAGCGAATGCGTCTTCTTTCATGGCATACCCGCAGATGAAGGGACAGCTGGAAGAGGATGTCAAGGCGATGGACTTCGACCACTGCGTCATTCTCCGTCCTGGGCTGTTGATCGGCGAGAGGTAAGCCTTGCGGCGCGGATTGGAAGACGGCCGCAGGTTCTGCGTACTGACGCTTGCCGCAGGAACGAGACCAGAATACCAGAGTACACGACTCAAGTGCTGTTCAAGGGTCTTCGGGCGATCCGAATGCCGTTCATGAACCACATGATGGTGGACGGGCGGGAGTGAGTCCACACATCACCACTAAACCAGCGCCCATCGGCACAGTACGCTGACGATGTTTCAGAGTTGGCGAGTGCATCGCTTACTTCGCGGCGAATCCGCCCGCCGAGAAGGTGTCGATCTTGAACAACCAGGCGGTGCTGGATGCGGCCAAGAAGTGGAGGGAGCTGAATGCGGAGAACTAAGCAGAATAACCCCCGCGACATTATGTATGTATAATGCAAGAGAAGCACTGCCCGTATCCGCATGTCCGTGGCCAGGCATGCCGCACGCATGTTCTAGTATGGGAGTCTTCCAGGGCACCTCCGTCCTTTTCTTGCCTTCTCTCCTCTGCATCAGATAGCCTCGTAAGGCCCCTTCAAGCTGCCTTATTGCACTGCTGCAACCACACGCAGCAACGGGTATGCTCGCCACCGAGCTGTCCTGGCCAGTCCGGCCAGGCACCGCGTACGGCATGCCCGACGCGCGGGACGTGAATCTTGATATCGCGCTTGATATACCCGCGCCCCATCTCCTCCTCAAACGGTGAGCCTATTGACCAGAGGCCCCAATGCTATAGTCGCGAATCGACAAAGCATCGTCACATCCTACGCTTGACCCTGTATCTGCCCGCTGGACGGTCAAGATGTTCAAGTCAAAGGGACCGGCACTGTCGCCCGACACCGACTTCACGCGCAACCTCCGCGAGACCTCGTTCTACCGCTATGGACACCTACGGACGCTGGGCGTCTCCGGCGAGATCACCGCTCTCGCGGTGGACCCGACTCTGTCGTTGCTCGCTGTCGGCACGTCTGTCGGCGTGGTGCATATCTTCGGCCAACCGGCCTTTCAACTCGCGCTGCCGGTATCCGGGGCGACATCCTCTCGCCCGGCGCAGGGCATCCGCTTCCTCGCTTTCCATTGCGGACATAATCGCCTGGTGGTCGTCGACAGCGGAAGCACGTTCCATACCTTCTCGCTGCAGCACATGACGGACCACCCGAATCCAGTCACCAACCCGCCCTTGCCGGTCAAGGAGGGCTCGTACAGCTTCTGGGCAACGGTCATGGCCATCGACCAGCCATTACCGAGTCACACGCACATGTTCGTTTGCCTCAAGGACGGAACGACTCTCACCTGGGATCTCAGTCGGCGGATGCTCGGCGGTCTGCAGATCCAGAACAAGTGGAGCGAGTTCGAGACTCGCATGATCCGCAGCGGTATCCCAGGCAGGCAGAAGACGGCGGGCGGGTAGGTTCGCGGAGTACGGTTTGTAAGCGCTGTATAGCTGATTTGTGTGCAGACCTATGGCGACATGCCTTGCTGTCAACCCGCGTGATCTGAACATCATGCTAATTGGCTACGAAGGCGGCGTTGTGGCGTACAATTTCCAGAAAGGCGAGGTGGAGAAGACGTTCGAGATGACTCTACCACCAGGCGCTCCGGGAGGCGGCTCCTACGAGGACGGCGGAGGGGTAAGTCTCGTGGACATGATCGGCAACATGGCTGACAATGCAGACGCTGTGGACAGAACGGACTCCTTCGGTGACCAATGTGGTCTGGCGACCGGACGGCCTGGTGTTCGCCGTCGGGCACCAGGACGGCTGTATCTCGTTCTGGGCATATGCCGAGTCGGACAAGCCTCTTATGGTCCGAACAATCACCCACGAGGACGTCAACGTCGCAGACGCCGACGAGATCCTGTCGTCTGGCGTATTGGACGGCGGCCAAGCCAAGCACAAGGAACGGGCAGACCTCGACATTGACGGTATCCCCATCGGCGAGGCCGTCAATGCCAACCGCGAGCCCATCTACAAGCTCGGATGGGCGAGCTTCCCCGACCAAGCGAGTCTCAAGGCCTTGATGGCCGCCGAAGCCTCGGACCCCTCCGGCGAGCTCAGCCAGGCGACGATCGATTACGCGGAACGCGGAGAGACTCTCCTCCTGATTCTCGGCGGTCAGAGTCCCGGCGAGCGGCCAGGTATCAACATCATCCAGTTCCCAGCCTACAAGCCTCCGCCCATGCCGAAGAAGGGCACCACGCCTACCGTGTCGGAAAGCATGCCTCTTGGGGAGCGATACGCTTACCGCGACTCGCTGATGCCGACCGGCGCTACGAACTACCCTACGCGCACCGCGCCCGAAGACTTTGTGCTCCTGCCGCGCTCGAACCCATATTTCAACCTGAGCCACGACGCGGTGCAGATCATCATCACGACTTCGCCCGATGCGTCACTGAGCAGACCCGATGGGCCTGCCGCTTTGCGCGGAGTTGAGGCGTTCGCGTTCCCTCCCAACAGGTCGACGACGATCCCCAAGCCTCTCGGGCGGAAAAGCTTTGTCTTGCCAGGCGAAGGCGAGAAGGTCGTCGCTATGACACCCGCTCCCGTCAACTTGGCGGCACCGCAGCCCGCGTCGCCCGCTTCATCCGGCTGGCGGTTACCGTGGTCCTCGCCAAGCCCGCAGAGGTCACCGGGACTGCGGATTCCGACTCCCAGCTCGATCATGTCAGCGACGGCCGTGAAGCGCCTTCGCGGGCGTAAGCGCTACCGCCTCCCTTCGCCCCTGTGGTCTGGGCACCTCACCGTGCTCGGGTGCGACATTCACTCTCTGCCAACACCGACTTTCAAGCGCTTGATCAGCTGGTCGATCGAGTGCGCTGGGTCGGAAGACATGCCTCGTCTGCCGCTTCACGGTGGCATGGCCGTTCCTGACCTGCAGACGCACGGCGCACCAGATGTCAAAGTCGCCAAGATGGAGTCTTACCGTGTCTTGGTTACCTGGCACCCTGACGCGACCGTTCGCTTCTGGGACGCCTCGCCACATATCTTGCTCCTTCCGACACCGCTGCGGTTCGAGTATCCGGGAGCACTACCTCACTTGACTATCTCGATCGGCGAGTACCTCAAGCACGCCGACACTGCCCATCTCCCGCTCGCCAAAGCATGGAAAGACAACCCGTCCAAGGTCAAAATCAAGTCGGTTCACCTGGCGCGAGAGTCGCTCGAATGCGTCATTACCATGATGTCGGGCGAAGTCATCGTTACCAAGTTTGGCGAAGCGAAGAAGGCGGGCGTAGACGATGATCTCGAGGTTCTCGATGGCAATGATGACGATGAAGGGATGCTCCAGAAGAAGGAGAACGACGGGTATTTCCCCAAGATGGCGGAGTACCAGAGCTCGAACCAGAACAACTGGATCGAAGAAGTATCTGAGATTGGGCACCTGGCGCGCTGGGGTAGCGACGGCTTCAAGCCCGTCGCCATCTTCACTGTCAAGCGGGGCGAGGCGGTAGCTTGTGCCGTCTCTGATGTCGGTACGTGGCTACTGCGCAAGTACATGAGCTGTACAGCTGACGGGGCAGGCTTCATCGCGGTAGCTTTTGCCAACAAGTCGCTCGCGATCCTGGACATGCGCGGCCCGGACGTCATCTTGCGAGAAGGATTCGACGAGGACGGCATGCAGTACAAGCGCAAAAAGAAGAAGCACCGCAACATCCAGAACGTGCCGGGCGAGAGCTCACTCGTTGGTAACCTGCAATGGACCATCTCTGGCATGGGCAACGATCCAACTCCGCGACCACGACTGATCGTCTCCTACGTCAAGGGCATGACCAAGATCTATACCTTGGTTAACGCCCTGGGCGAGTGGATGGTCGAGCCAAAGCCGCCAACATTCACAAATGAGTCGCTCTCCGGCCCCTTGGCGAGCTTCGTCATCGATCCAGCAACGGGCAACGAACTGTACACCAACGCCGAGGCGCTTGCCGCCGCGATGCAGTACCCCCCGACTGACCCGGGTAAGGCGAAGGACGCTCCGCCGCACTGTATCTGGATCGCATGCAGCCAGAGGAGTATTCGGGCTGCTATCAACTTCAGCGGCGAGCGGATCGCCAAGGTCGAGCTGGAGCAGGACGAGCTAGCGGAGGCGTTCTACGTGACGCGGCATGGTACGTTGCTTTGGGATTTGAGGGATCGGTGTCGATACTGATGTTTTGCAGGACACAAGATCATCGTCGGTATCACGACAGGCGGCGCCGCTTTGGCTTGGACTGTTCCTTTCCTCCAGCCTGTCATCCGGATGGACCTCTTCTACGGCTCAGAAGGGTGAGCGGCGCGTTAAAGACGTGTGCAGGCCATAGCTCACGATGGTGCAGACGCCGCATTGGCCGCATATCCTTGGACGACCGCTCAGGCGACTTTGTCGAGTACAACGGCCCATTAGATATCAACCTGCGCACGCTGTTCAA
This sequence comes from Cutaneotrichosporon sp. M94-02A, assembly GCA_037040355.1. NCBI lineage: Eukaryota > Fungi > Basidiomycota > Tremellomycetes > Trichosporonales > Trichosporonaceae > Cutaneotrichosporon > Cutaneotrichosporon sp. M94-02A. Next base: position 21,886 of record JAXQGU010000048.1, read on the forward strand.
CTTCCGCAAACCGCTACCACCACGCCTGGACCCTTGTACATTCAAGCGCGCTATTCCGCCACAACCCCAGCCCTTGTCGTATACTTGGGGAACATGGCTGTGGGGTGGTGCCCCACTCACGGGATCCCAGCTTGACTCGATGCGTAAGTTGCTCCTGGAAGCCTCGCAGGTGTTGTTTGCTGAGGCAATCGTAGTTGCCGGACCAAAGCGGCCACCACCGCCTAAAGAGCCTCCGCCCCCGAAGAAGCCGCTCATCACTTGGGGCGAACCACCAAAGCCCGAGGCGAAGGTCGAGGACCCGAAGCAGCCCGCAGCCATCAAGCGCACGGCTGTGAAGAAGCAGCGGGAGCAGGCGCGGGTTGCCGGCGAGAGAAATGACGTGTACGTCGGCGCGGGCAGTGATCAATCAATGGATGTCCCGCTGAGGATCCGATAGTTATTCCGAGATGACGGATGCTGCCAACGAGCGGGGACGATACCTCGAAGATCTTGGAGATCAGCTGAACGCAGCGTCCGCCAGCGCGGTCAGCTACTTGAACCAGGCCCGCACAGCAGCGGTGAGTTCTGGTCACATACAACGGTTTGGACCGCAGCTGACAGGATGTAGATGAAAGAGGCAGCGAAGAGCACGGCCAAGGGCATGTTCGGCAAGTTGATGTAGACCAAGTCAGATCAGGCGGGCAGAAGCGACAAGCACTTGATGCACGTGGATGTTTGCTATGTACATACGATAGCACAGATGGAGCAAGCGATCGATGCGCTTTCAGTCTCTTTGCGTCCTGCCGATGTCCAACCCGCGAGCTAGAGAAAAAGCAAGCTCCGATAGGCTGACTTCAGCGTGAGGGTACTGTACCGAGGCCGAGCCGTAGCACGCTATGTTCGTCGTCTTCAGGCCTCGAGCGAGGCGGCGTTCGTGCCATTGGGCCCGGAATGACCGTTACGGGAAGGGAGAGCAGAGGATCCGATGTGATCCTGGACTCACCTGCAGGACATGAGGGTGGTAGACAAAGACGCACTAGGGAGTACGGAAAAGCCCATCCTCTCGCCAGGCGGGCGTGCAATGGAGGCTGCAGATGACTACATGTACACAGATACATCGTCATTCGGCGCCGCATTTCCGGGGTAAGCAGATGCACGTACACACATACATACTCGAGTACAGTATGTATGTGGCAGGGCTGACTGCTCAATCTTGCTTCACACCACTGGGTAAAACTCGAGCTGCCAAATCGCCAGGTCCGGATACACTTTTGTCCAGATGTCACGTCACCTCTGCCGACTGCGGTCGACATCCGCTGCTGCACGCACTCGCTTCGGTAAGTATGGGTCTTCTGGGCCCGCTGCACGAGGCGCTCATAGCTTGCAAACTATCGAAATCAGGTCTCCAAGCTCCTCGCGGAAGTGGCAGGGCCAACGAGGGGATCTGGACGATCAGCCCTCCAACAGTGTTGTTTGACAGCACATCCGCTATATGTAGAGAGTGATTGGGTCCTAGAGTCGGCAGCACTTTCACGAAGCCTTGCCACATTTCAGCTGTCGCGGACACTACTACGTTTCACAGCTCTGTGTTTGACCGTGTAGTACAGCACGGGATCTCTATGGCAACACAATGAACGCAAAGCCTATCTATTGGATGGCACACGGTAGCCCGCTCAAGGAGGTTTGGGTGGTCGACAAGCTTCTGTCCCATGCACATGCACTGCATTGTTAGCTGCGCCCCGGGGCTACATAGATCCCTGGAGACTTGCACCCAGACGGCGTGAAGACAACAGAATGAACAGCAGTCAAGATTCATGCACAGTACAGGACTCTCGCGGTCAGTCAGCCTGAGTAATCGTCAGGCTCCGCCAAGGCGGAGAGGTAGGATAGAGATGAGCTCAATCCTGCTTGACGCCAATAGCCTTCTGGATATCTGCGATCGTCGTCTCGAGCTTGTTGTTGATATCGTCCCAGGCGGCGGTACGCTCAGTCTCCGATTCATAGGCAGAATCTGCCAGTGAACAGCAGCCGAAATGCATGCACAGTGTAAGCATAGCTAGAAAGCCTAGAACGATCCTTGACAACAGCGAGTCCTGTTGATCGGCTCAATCCTGCTTGACTTTATTGAGTGTGTCCTTGACCTCCTTCACAATCTTCTCGAGATCGTTGTTGATGCGATCGCATGCGGCATCGCGCTCCCCAGGCGTGGAATACGCAGAGCCGTCCGTCGACTTAGACACGTCCTCAAGGAGCCGTTTTGCCGCGTCTCCGAGGATCCTCATGTCGGTATAGGCGTTCGTTTGTTCCGGTTGGCTAGCTCTGTTCAGGACCTAACTGAGCGTATTATACATCACTGGAGCCGTCAAACCAAGCTGTAGACTGGCGCCGACCGACTCCCCGAGACAGTACGCGCCGATGGCAGTGAAGACGCCCGAGGCGTAAACTATCGCCTGAAATGTCTCATTCTTCTGGTCATGCTCATCGTAGTGATCCTGCCACCACTTCTCAAGGGTCTTCTAAAGAAAGGTCAGCATCGTCAACTACATATACATATGTAATCTGATCGCCTGGATTCTGCCCACTTCACCCTCAAGGGCTTCATGGTTCGAGTTGGATTCGGGACTTACCTGATTCTCGCCTGTCATGAGGGTTTCGAGCTCGCTCAGCAGAGATGTTGTTCGATCAAGCCGCTGCCGGGACTCGGCGGTCTCAAAGCGGAACGTAGTCATATCGGTCGGCATCTCGGTTCGTACAGTACTTGTCAGATGTGTTGGGGAATTTCGTGCGAGCTGGAAAAACCTGTTGGTATCCACAGATAGAAGAGAGAGCACCCACTCGACCGCCATGCATATTATATATCTGTCTGCGGCAGTATTGAGGGCATGCTCCCTTCAGACCGCTGTCCGGCCATATCGGCCCATTTCCATTCAGGTCGGAGAGGCAGCAGGAATGGGCGCCGTTCCGCCCTTCAGATTGGCCAGACCAGACAATCCCGATGGAATCGGGATAGCCTTCCCCTTGATGCTGTTACAGAAGACCGTGCTACAGCGTGCCCTCTGTCCCTGATCACCAAGCCGACACTGCAATCGTGAATGCCCATCAGGAAGTCTCCTCGCTACCGAACGGAGCGTACAAGGGATGGCAACGGGCGAGCAGAAGGAAGGAGCCACTCTGGCCCCCGGCCGAGCCGGGCGTGAGGCACTCCCGGTCCTCTACTCTGGGAAATCCGGCCATCCAAGCCCACGAAGACTCCGCTTTGGGTATCGTGCTTCACAGTCTCGAATCTCAGTCGGTCCACCCAGCTCAAACGAGTGCGCCTAGCATCTTTGATCCTTATCTTTTGTATCAGAGCTGCAGTCCAGCAGACCGCTCGGCTGCATGCCTGCTTAACAAGGGTCTCATGGACGCACAAATACCATGGCTCATACACGTGGCACTCTTCCAGTCCTGCGGGCGTTTGACTGTTTGTTTCTCGGTAAAGGACAGCTTGCAATAAGAAACCCTCCCCATGGGGTATGCAGACCTCCGTACTAGACTCAATTTTGGTAGCGCCGATCACGACAAACCATTGTCTACAGCCGCTTTCGCGTCGCGCCTCCGAGCTGCGAGGCCTGCGTGGCACCCAGTCGGAGACGCCTCATATGATCTTGACCCCTTTGTTGGGGCTGGTGTCTCTAGAGACCTTGTTGGTAGAGACATACTCACCCCGATGATTCTAGCCATGTCGGGGAGTACATAGCATACAGTACAGTACACTTCCGGAGCTGCACAATGCTGAGCTTTCTGAAAAGGGCTTGTAAGAGTCCTGGTCACTCACGGAGGGAAGGAGGGAGAGGAATGGGGTGAGGGGTGGCTCCCGAGTTTACCGGCAATCGTAGAGCCGGCTGATGTGCGCTGTCTTTCGAGCGAGCGCGACCGCTTCTCGCCGTCAAAGAGGGCCTCTGGCACGGGTCCCGTTGCGGTTGTCGGTTTCAAGTTCCCCATCGCACTTGTACCTGCGTTCCAGAGTCAATCCGGTACAATCGCGTGATCCAGTCGCTAGATGAGGTTTGGAGGCATCGAATGCCTCTGGTTGAGATTGTGGTGCGTGGCACCACATCGTCACGAAAACTGCTCTGTCGAATCATCCCCCAGTCGCCTCAATTACGCATCATGCTCATGCAGCGGATCCTTCACAATTGCGTTTGGCCCCTCATTCAACATGAACCATCTCGGCAAGGGCTCATGACGGTGTATGTACAGTAGACAACACAGCATGCATAATCACCGAGTGCACCGGGAGGGTCAAGTGACTCGTCGTGGCGAGGCTACTTGTCAACTGAGGTCGTCCCGGCAGCCTCTTTCTGCTTCATTCCGAGCTGGCTCAACTCTGCAATCGTGTAGAGGAGGGAGTGATCCACAGCATCCCACTCCTTGATCGTGAACGCGGTGACGGACCCCGGGTTCTCTTTGGCCGAAGCCATGATGTCCTTAGCGCGCGCGACAAGGGTCTCCGGCTCTTCGAACCCTACCTCACTCTTACCCATATCCAGGATGTCCCGGCTCATGTCGAAGGTGAACCTCCCGCCGATTACGGCCGCCACCAGACTGGGTAATTTCGGGACATCTGTTGTCGCGCAGACAGCGGTGGTCAATGCCAGTACGGCCGACGCCGAGGCAGCACTGAGCATGAGGCTCTTTGCATCGTTCGACTGTTGGATCCCTTGAAGCCGTTTCCGAAGGTCGCCCTGCACATTTCAGCACCTTCAGGAGTCTCGCCGAGCAGTGTTACCCACAATCTTGTCTTGATGTTCGGTCGCGAGGTCGGAAACCGTTTGGCAGAGATACGCGGTATCGTTGAGGCGCTTCCTCCAGCCGTCGGTGGGGATCTCTAAGAAAGGGGCAGTCGGGAGGTTATTATCATGGTGGGACATCCTGCAAGCTGAGTGCTGTTCAGAAGAACAGAGTGTGTAAGCGTTTTGCGCTTCAATTGCGGTGGGGATGCTGAGGGAAATCCAGACGTAGGGAGTGGACGAATGGCGAAGAAGGGCCGCGACTACCTTATATACCGTGCTGCATGTCTCCCGTCCGCTGCCCCCGGCGTTTGGGCAGAGTGCACACCTTTGAGTTCCGGGCACCGAAGTCCGAGCCGCAAAGGAGCGCTACATACCTGCTGCTCATGGCGTTTACACACGTCTTTTGACTTCCCTTGAAAAGACACATGTACTTTGTGTTTGGACCCGGTATGCATCCCTCCGTCTGTCCGAACATGTTACGGCCGCGGAGGCTGCAAGACGGGATCCGCATTACTTGCCCGTGGCCGTCAGGAGTCTATTCCTAGTGTAGCACCGCGGTCGCCAGATCATATGCTACGCTCGAGGCGCTATACATAGCTATTTTGGGTGGCATGCCATGTTTGAAAGCCGAACGGCTCAGCGCACCGCCGCGGCAAATGCCAGGCGCGACTTGGTGCGGTTCGCTCACCTGCGACCAGGTTTCGCCGCTCGATGGAGCACCTGAAGCTTCTTGTTCTTTTCAAGTGTCCCGTCGCATAAGCTGGATGTCCTGCCGGCGGCCATCGCCCCTCCGAAGCTGAAAGGTAGTCCGGGTAGCATGTGACCTTTGTCTCCCAGTACACAGCAAGGCCTCGGGAGGACTTGCGACACATTTGAGACGTCTTGTAGTGCGGAAAGCCCAGCCCGGCTTGCTCGATCCAAAACACAATACATATGCAATGCAGGGTACGAATGCTGCTGAAGGACACTGTTTCTGGCTTAAGCCGCGACGCGTCTTTGGCCCATACTGGTGCCCAAGCCGGAATTGAACCCTCTTCCTCTTCCCCTGCCGCCCATGCCGCCTCGTCCACCACCGCGGCCGCCGCGCCTCTCGCCGCCTGCACCACCGCGGCGTTCTCCGCCGCCGCCGGCCGCGCCCGCGCGGTCGCCCTGCGCACCCGGCTGGCCCGCGTTACCGAGCTTTTGGTCGAGCGCCTTCTCGTTGCTCTCGACAAGGGCGTTGGCCCGGTCGGCGAGCTGCAGCGCCAATCGCTGCACTTCTGTTTGCTCGACGCGGTGGAAGGCCACGACGTCGTCGAGCGGGTCGAGCGACGCCTCAAGCTCGCCCGTGTGGATCATCCCCGAGATAATCGACTTGATCACCGGCAATGACAGCGAGAACGTCTGGGACAGGTGCGACAGCGATAGCGACTGGTAGTATGGCGCGTATGTGAACAGGTACGTCCGCAGGCCCTCCTCCTGGATCTTCCTGCAGATGTGTCAGCTCGATCGCCACGTTTGGGGGAGGTGGCCTCGGCTTACCTCGCGAGCATGTCCTTGACGTCCTGGGCGTTCTCAAGCAGTTGCCAGACCTTGATGCTGAGAATGAGGTCTCGTGCACGCTCCCACTCGCCGGCCTGCAGCGCCTTGGACGCCTTGACGACGTGGTCTCGGGTGTTCTCGGGCGGACCCATGAACGCCTGCTTGTCGGCCATGTCGAGCAGCCGCTTGAACGTCTTGGACGCAAACCGGCGGCGCTGCTCGTCCGACGTTGCCGACGCAAGGAGAGGAATCTCGATAAGCATGCAGGAAGTGAGGTAGGCGGCCTCGAGGAGCTCGATGTTGAGGTGAAGGTGGAAAGGCAGCAGGCGGCGCTTCTCGATGAGCTCCTGCTCGGGCGAGAGCTGAGCACCGTAGCGCTGGATCGCCTGCGCAAGCAGCTCCTTTTGCCGCTGTGTCGAGAACATCTCGGCCATGTTGCTCTGGCACTCGGAGATGAGGCCGGATCGGAACGCGGCCAGGCCGAGCTGCATAACCGCGCGGTTGTACAGGATCTGCGTCGTCACGTCCGCCTGCGCGATCGTGTCCTGCAAGTGCGACATGAGGAGCAGGTCTCGCGCCTGGTGGTACCGGCCGTGCATGGCGTGGTTGAAGATGTGCGCGAGAATGGCTCGCGCACGCAGAAGGGGCGCCTCGGAGCTGTAGATGTGCACGCAGAGATCGTGAATGAGGGCCGAGGGAGACGACTGCACGCCAAAGGGAGTGACCTTCGAGCTGAGGTTGGCGGTAGCAGACGAAGCAGACTCCTCGAATCGCTGGATGATGATATCGGGCTGACGCGTCAGCACCAGACGCATGCATCTGACCCAAGTGACTCACCTTGGAGTAGATGTGCTCCAAGCGGCGCATGACAGCTCGGACGACCGAGTCCGTCGCGTTCTCCCGCTCAAACAGGACCTGAGCCTTGATGATGGTGATGTACAGGGGCGACTCCTCGCGCAATCGCTCAATGTACTCGGATCCCTTCTCGTGTGCGTCCGTGTGCTGTAGGGTCTTGGTGAACTGCAGCAGGGTCAGCTCAGGACTCCGCTAGCTCGGGCCGAGGAGACTCACCTCGTTGTCGAGGTTCTCCAGCAGGCTGATGAGGTTACCGGGAACAGCAACGCGTTTGCCGCCCTCGGGAGCGAGCTCGGCCATGTCGTCCCAGTCCTCGACGTTCTCCTGAACGACGTAGTCGGGCTCGGAGAGCAACAGCGAGACGAGCTGGTCCATCTCCCGCTGACCGTGAACCCACGAGTCATGGGGCATTGACGAGAGCGTCTGGGAGTAGTCGAGTCGCGCGGGGATGAGCGCCAGCAGGACCCGCAAACGCTGGTAGGTCGTCTCGCACACCTCGAGCAAGCGGGTGAGGATCCGGATGACCTCCGCTCGATCGGTATTCTGCGGAGGGTCAGTTATTGTCTTGTTTGCTTTGGTGACTGGCTCACTTTTCGACCTCGCTGTTCGATAATCTCCCGCAGGGTCTTGAAGACACCGTCGGCGGTGAGGGCGAGCTGCTTGCCGCCCTTGCCGATAGTGGTGAAGTCGGCAGACGCGTCCTCGGCACCCTCGGCCGCGGCGGCCTTCTTGGGCGCCTTAGGCACTGATGGGACGACATTGGCCTTCTCGTACGCGGCCGTGTACGCGGCGGGGTCCTCCTTGTACGTCTGGAGAACGGCCTCGAACTCCTTGGCCTTCTTCTTGAGCGTCTGACGCATGGCGGTCAGAGCCTTGGCCTTGCCGGCGGGCATCTTCTTGGCCGCAGACTTCTCTGACGCGACCGTGTCGTTGACGGCCTGCTCGAGCTCGACCATGACAGACAGGAACTGAGGAGGGATGTGGCCGGCAGGAGGGATGGGCGAAGCGGCCATAGAGACCTGGTGACGAGTGATGAAACGGAGCAGCTTGTCGAGCTCTGTCCGGAGGTCAGCTCGGATACCAAGATTGCGGTACAGAAGGATTGTCTTACCGGACGAAGCAAGCACCCAGTCATTGGCAGCACCGTTCGAGTGCTTGGTCGCGTTCTGGATATTTTGAACGGCGGCGTCCATCTCGGCGAACCTGCCCGAGTCATCAGTGTATACTAGCCTGACTAGCCAGTCTCTACGCACCGCTTGTCCTTGGCGCTCATGACCACAGTCTTGTCCTCCTCATCCGAGTCCTCGTCTGATGACGCTGCACCCTTCAAGAACCGGTTGGCGAGGTTGTTCCCGCCCTCCTCATCGCTGTCCTCGTCATCGTCGTCGCTCATTTCCTCGTCCTCGTCGTCGTCATCGCTATCACTGTCGTCGTCGCTTCGAAGGAACATGGACGCCTTGTTGGCAGACGACTTGGCGGCGAGCTTCTTGTCCTGGAGCCTTCCCTCCTCGCCGGAGAGGATCTCCTCTTCCGAGTCTGAGCCCGAAGACGAATCCGTGTCGGACCCGGACCCGAGTCTAGCAAAGAACGACATATTGGGTTGATGGGTTTGTTATAGGTTGAATTGAGCCGTGTATGCAGGCTCTTTTTGAGTGGTCTGCTTGGTGAAGCAGACGACTGTGCGCGGTCTCGATGGGTCTTGCGGCGTGAGAGTGAGCCGAAAGATGGACCGAGAGTAAGAGACGCAAAGGGAAGCAGGCGCTATAGGAAGCCTGTATAGAGATTTTTGTGAAACCCGAATCCAAAGACTCGATGCAAGTTGGTTGCGCGTGCAGCGTTACGTTGTCAGAAGAGTCAGCCAGTGGACAGTCAGGGGGAAGGGGGGTGAGACCGTGACAGCCGCCAATTTCATAACGCCGATCATAACACCTAATTGTGGCGGACTTTTGTTTCATCTCAGATTTGGCACACCGTCAGGTCCACCCCACTCCTCCTATAGCGTTCGAATATCACGCCGTCCCCAGTGTACAGCGGGGTAACGGTCAACTGAATTCAGTCTGATTCTAAGCTCGTGAAGATTTGCACGATTGCTCTATGGTAGCTTGTAGCTTTATTCGCTGGTCTCTGCGATCTTTGCGATGGCCCATATGCGTTTATGCGTGCACATATGACTTGGACACTAATAACTCACGGCTCTTGCATTCGGGAAGGATACGATACTGGACGACAATATATACGGTACATAGGAACAGAATCACTGGCAGTCACTCTGTGCAAGCGCACAGCTTCATGGATGACACGCTCCTCAGTGCCGTTCCCTGTCGGTCAGATCGACGGAATAGGTCTTGAACTCTCGAGCGGGCACCTTGCGTTCTGCATCCCATCAGCAGGTCCGACAGTATAACTCACCAAACAGGATGTCCAGCTCCGAGAACGTGCGGTCCTTGGTCTCAGGAAGACGGTAATAGCCCCAGACAAGGCACGCGATGAGGAATCCAGCTGCTGGGAAGGCAGCCTTGCCTTTGAGGTTGCCCTTGGTCGGGTTGAGCATGTACGGCGCGACGACCGAGTTGATCACCAGTGTTGCGTAGTAGATGGATCGGGCGAGAGCAATCGTCTTCTGCCTCAGGTTGGCTGAGCCGACTTCTGAGGCGAGAACATAAGGGACCGGGCCGCACGAGAAGCCGTATCCCAAGAACCAAACGAGCAGCAGACACGCAGAGGCCCTGACAGTGTCAGCCTCATGACGGCGGATGGTCATGAGTCGGGACTTACCATCGGGTTGCGCTGGTCTCGGGGACACATCCAATGATGCCGATAGTGAGCATCATGCAGAACATGAAGGCATAGCCCCAAAGCAGAATCTTGCGGCGACCGATGTACGACATCAGGTACATGGAGCTGAGTGTGCCGAAGCCAGCGATGCAGTACGTTCCCAAGCCGAGCTTGAAGGAGTCGGACGACTTGAGACCAGCGAGGGTGAAGAAGTAAATCTGGTTCGACTGCATGGCGAAGCCGACCAGGTTCTGGGAAACCCAAGCGATGATTGCAATCTCCGTTCGCCGCCTGTCCGTGCCTCTGAAACAGGCGACGTAGGAAGACCCGTGGTTGATTTTCTTCTCCATCTCGATGGTGTACGCAATCCCGTTCGCTGCCATCTCGTTGTCGACGTCGGGGGACGAAAGGCGATAGAGGGCTTTGATGGCTTGATCGCGACGACCGTGGCGCATCAGCCACCAAGGCGAGTCGGGCGCGAAGATGAGGATGATCGCCAGGGGGAGGGGCCACATCCATTGGAGCGCAAAGGGTCTGCTCGGTCAGCCATGCCAGCCACTGCTCTGCGTGCGTATGTTACAGTTTCCATCCCAGGTCTCCGGAAAGGTTCAAGGTCCCATTGAGTATACCAGCACCGATGATGTGTCCGATCACCCAGCACATGTTGACGAAAGACGTTGCAAAGTGGCGGAACTTGGTGGGGACCGTCTCGACGGCATACGAGGCTGATCATAAGGTCAGCTTAGCGGCTTGTTGAGCGTCTATCGGTGGCACGTACGAGCGGCAGTGTTGAGGCTCCCCTGCGGTATACCCAAAAGAATCTGTGAGGCGAATAGCATGGGCAGGCCCGTCGGTTCGACAGTCATGGCGAAGAGACCCGTCATGATAGCCAAAGACGCCAAGCAGACATAGCGATGACCAAACTTGTCGATCAGGAAGCCATTCATCAGAATGCCAATGATGATACCAAGCGTGGGTGCAAGACCTGCGCGTGGTGAGTAACCCGGCTTCGAGGATAGGGGTCAAGGATTGTCTCTCACCAAGGGCCGTTTGCCACTGGGCGGGTAAGCTGTAAGTCTCGTTCGGCAGCTTCTCGCCGAATCGCTGCTGGAAGGACGGGTATGCGAAGAACGTGCTGATCAGCATCGTGTTATACGACTCCATCACAATGATCTAAAGCTTTGTCAGCTGACCAACATCAGGTCTGCAGAGTCGGGCGGTGTGCGACACTGACCCAGGAGACGCCGATTGACCACAGCAGGGCTTTCTTGTGGGTCCGCCACACTTCACGGTAGGTCTGGGAATGTTCTTTGTCGATGATCTGTTGGAGTTGCGCCTCGGTCACGTGGCCCTCGGGGACGACCTTCCCTGCGAAGGACGCATCGTCGACGTGCTCTACCTCCAAGTCCTTCTTGTCTTCCACGGACATGGTGGTGAGGGCGAGATCGCGGGGTGCGTTCACTGGCCGGGTGAAGAAGAGAGAGCCCGGCTCTGGTCTCCACTATATACCCTCTGTCATCGAGCCAATTCCCAAAGGATGAACATGTCTTCCAGATACGGATAAATCACTTCTCGCGCAATTCCAGGATGGCGGCACGCAATAGTCAGCTGATGGGACCTGATGGCCCGACAAGCCGGGTCTCCACGGGCCGGGAAGGAACTTGCATGCTCATCCTGCCGCCGCCGCCCGGGCCCCGCTGGGGTGCTCGTCCTTCGCGTACCATTGTCCGGTGGCGATGGCGAAAGAACGATGCAATGCTGCTCGGAGCCTTAGAGCATCGCCGCTGACCTACCGGCTGGGCCGAGGCATACCGCTCGCGTATTGCGGTCGCGTAAATTGTAAGGCGGGTCGCGTAAATCCATGTCCGGCAACCTCGGTCAGTCGGCACAGTCGCGGACCGGAACAGCGCAAGCGCAAGGCTCTCCGTCACTTACCGTCAAATGCATTGCATGCATCAATAAGAACGGGGGACATGTCAAGACTCTTCGTTTATCTCTACTCGCAAAGCTGAGCTTCGCCGTTGATAGCCCGCAAGCATGTCGACCAGACCCAACATCGTATTCATCATGGCGTGAGGAAGCCTCAAACATAACAGAGCTGAGAGCAGACGTACTGATCGAACACGTGTAGGGATGATCACGCCGCAAAATCCATATCCTGCTACGGCGCTGGTATCAACCATACGCCCAACCTCGATAGGATCGCCAAGGAGGGGATGCGCTTTGACCACTGCTATGTGACCAACTCCAGTGAGTACTCCGGCGTCGAGCTGAGCTGATATCAGTATGCACTCCTTCGCGGGCGACGATCTTGACTGGCCAGCATAACCACGCCAACGGCGTGCAGACGCTCGTTTCCTCGATCGACAACCGGCTGCCCAATGTTGCGAAGCAACTACGAGGATACGGCGGATACCATACCGCCATGATCGGCAAATGGCATCTGGGCGAAGGCAAAGCGCACGAGCCTAGAGGGTTCGACAAGTGGGAGATCATCCCTGGTCAAGGGCAATACTTTGACCCGACATTCATCGGACCGGACGGCCGATACATCGAGAAGGGCTATGTGACGGATATCATCACCGACAAGACGATCAAGTTCATCGAGGAACGCGACAGGGAGCGGCCGTTCTTCGTCATGTGCCACCACAAGGCCCCTCACCGGAGCTGGGAATGCGACGCCAAGCATCGGGACCTGTACAAGGACGAAATCAAGATGCCGGACACGTATCATGACGACTACAAGAACCGCGCCAAGGCCGCAGCTGCGGCCAAGATGCGGGTCGAGATGGACATCACGTACTTTGATCTCGGTCTCGCTCAGCCTGACGGCGGAGCCGAGGAAGTCGGAGAGCTCTTCTTCCCGGAGATGCCGTTCCTCACCGACCGCAAGATCCCCATGCCGGACGACGTGACCAGAATGCGGCCGCTGATCTGCAAGCATACGGGCGAGAAGTTCGTCTTCAAGACCAGGGAGGAACTCTCCAAGTGGAAGTACCAGCGATACATGCAGCGATATCTCCAGACCATCCAGTGAGTCTGCTGCCGCACCATTAGTACAGGCACATCAGGGCGGAGCACTGAACGGCGTAGGTCCATCGACGACAATGTCGGACGGCTGCTCGACTACCTCGAGTCTAGCGGTCTGGCGCAGAACACGCTGGTCATGTATACATCTGATCAGGGCTTCTTCCTCGGCGAGCACGGCTGGTTTGACAAGCGATTCATCTACGAAGAGTCTTTCCAGATGCCCGTGAGTTCCTTCAGCATCTGAGATAGAGCGTATTTGGCTGACCGGACAGTTCCTGGTGAAAGGGCCCGGTATCCAGCCTGGATCAGTCTGCAAGGACATTATCTCAAATGTCGACTTTGCGCCGACGTGGCTCGAGTTCGCCCGCCTGGCAATCCCCTCGTACATGCAGGGCGACAGTTTCCTGCGCAGCTTGAAGGGTGAACAGTACCAGACATCCGATGCCGTGGCCTACCACAGGTACTGGATGCACGCCGACGCCATCCACAACGCCTACGTGGGTGTTATCGTTGAAGCGAAACGAAAGCCTATTTGCTGACGAAGTCAGGCGCATTACGGTGTTCGGGACAAGCGGTACAAGCTGATCTTCTGGTATGCCGAGGGATACGGTCTTCCCGGCACTTCGCCTCGTTGCGACGAACAGGAATGGGAGCTGTTCGACTGCGAAGAGGATCCTATGGAGCTGTTCAACCTCTGGAAAGACGAGTCATATGCCGAGCAGAGGGAAAGGATGGTCAGGCTCCTGGAAGCCAAGATGGAGGCCATCGGAGACATGCCGGCCCATCCGACCGGTTTGCCAGCGAGCAAATTGGCCGAGATGTACATACCCGGCGCACAGATCGCTTGCAAGGCGGCTCAGCACAACATGTGAACGGAAGCATGCATGCAGTTCCGATGGCTCGGACTTCGGGCAAAGGGATGTTGACGGCATCCGCGTGTCTCGCGTACTCTCCGGACCGCACATATACGCGATTAGCGATTGAAGTCACAGTCCTGTTGCTAATAGCTGATGTCGGGAGTGGAGTCAAGGACGACGGAGCATTCGGATGAGATTCCTGCAGGCTCGTCGCAGAGGAAGAGATCCCGCAATGGTGAGATTGAAGGGCCTCTTCTCATGCGTCACAAGACGGTTGGCTGAAGAGGCCAGGTTGCTTGACCTGCCGAACCAGGAAGGTGACACGTTCCCGAGCTTGCACCAACCTCGGTATTGATGAGGCTGCAGGTCAAATGCGACCAGGAACGTGAAGTCTGCGGTCCGTGCGAGCGCTTGCAGCTCGACTGTGTCTGGCAAGTAACGGCTATGCCGGGAACGGACGGCAGCCCTACCTCGGCACCTCGCAAGCGATTCAAGCGTCCAGCTTGTAACGCATGCCGAACAGCAAAGGCCAGATGCGACAGGACGTCCGAGGGCGATGCATGCGGACGATGTCAGAACTTGTCTCTCACATGTACGCGAACGGTCGAACGAAGCCGGGACCCATCGCATCGGCGAAGCCCGGACGTCGCCCAGACCAGGGACGTATGGATGCCTATGGTGAAGCGGCACAGAACGCCGCCGACGACGGCCCAGCGAGAGATCATCGACCTCTTCTTCGACCTTGTCCATCCGAGCGAAGCGATCGAGTTTATCCACAGAGGAGACTTCATGCGCGACTTCGTCGACGAGCGCGTCCCCCCGTTACTCTTAAAGTCTATCGTGCTGCTTACGGGCCGGTACCTGCCTTCCGCCAATGCCGATCATCCCGACGGCGGCGAAGAATTCGAACATTTGGCAACAGAAGTCAAGGCGCTCATTATGGCAGATACCGACCGGTTCTCTCTGATCAAGCTGGCCGCTCTCCTGATACTCCGGACGCACGAGGTCAACGCCGGGCGACACGGTAGTGGCTGGTTGCTCGTCTCGCTCATCAGTCGCATGACTTTCGGCATGGCACTCAATGCCGGTCCATCAGGCCGGCCTGTCACAGCCGCGGCCGCTGAGATGAGGAAGCGAATCATGTGGGCTACTCATGCAGCCGACAGCAATGCAGCCGGCGGTATCGAGGAGTACTCTCTGTCGGACAGGCGGATGATCCGCGTCAGCCTACCTGTGTCTGAGAGGGCCTGGGCAGTGAGTCAGCCGATTGAAGGTCGCTCGATCGACGACGTCGAGTTCGACCCATCGCCTGGTCCGGACGGAACGGACGGGATAGCCAGTCGAGCCGTCCGGGTCGTCTGCCTCCGAAACGACATTCTGAGGTGGGTAGGACGGCTACGTACGCTGCGCGACTGACCGTCACAGCTACACCAAGTATGTACATCGATACGAGATCCCTCCCTGGGACCCCGGTAGCCGGTTTGAGGTGATCTGTCAGAAGCTCCGGTGTTGGAGTTCCAGCCTGCCCGCCGAGCTCAAATTCGGCGTCGACAGTCTGTACGCTATGAAGACTCAGCCTGGTCACCTCAACGCCCTTGCGATCTTGCATCTCTGGTTCGACCAGCTGCACTGCACCTTGTACCGAATGACCTTTCCCGGCTTCGACGAATCGGCTCCCCCCGACCTGCTGGCAGACGCTCCCCCAGAATGGCTCGACAAGCTTCGAAGCGGTTGCTACAGCCGCGCGATCGAGGTCCGAGAAAAGATCCGCTTCCTCGGCAAGCATGGCATGTACCTCAAGGATGGATTCCGGATCGCCGGATTCGTCTATGAGTGTATCCGCAATCAACTTGCATACTTGCACTTGGCTCATCCGCAAGGTGTGCCAACCGACCTCCATCAACAAACCCTTGACGGCTTCGAAGACATGGTTCGGTTTGTGATCAGCTGCAGTGCGAGCGCGACTACTTTGCGGAAACCAGTAAGTTACACGATGGCGTTCGGAGGACTGATGGTCAGCTTCGACGGATCCTGCATATGCTGGCCAGACATGGCTATCAGCTGGAGACCCCAGAGGAGATGAGCGAGATGTGCGTCTTCCGATGGTCAGGTCGAGCCGCTGCTGTCATTCCGGCTAACGTTCGCAGGGGGACAACACCTCCTTCACCGGGGCAAGGTTCAGTCATAGGGCGACTGCCTTTCATCCAGGGTCTCCTACGCCACCCATATGCAGAAGAGCCCTCGTCTGAGACGCGGCGAGAAATGTCGAGCCGAAACATCGACCCGGTCACACAAGAACCACTGACGCTCTCTCCGGCTGGTTTGGTCGAATCGGCCTCCCATTCTCACATACATCCATCAGTGCCCATGGTCAGTCTTCCCCGCGGATGTGACTCGACTTGCCGGTGGCGATCGCTGATCAACAGGTCGCGGACGAAGATGTGTCGAGGCTGTTCGACGATATCTTCAACCCAGTCCCCGCCCCCGACTCGTTCCCGCCGGAGACCATCGCCCCTTTGTGGACTGATTTCCAAGAGTCCTTTGCGCCCTGGATAGAGGCAGAACCTTGGTTCACAGCCGAAACCTGGATGGCCCACGCACCCATGGCCCCAGACTTGGCGCAGCCCTGACGGGAGATCCGTCTCTACAACACCAGCCACAAGAGGATCTCAAACACGCTTGTTGGCTCCAGGTTGGCGAGCTTGGCAGGTAGCGTCAAAACTTTTCGCGTCCCTTTGTTAGGCCAAGAATGGATCGAGCGCCGATCTATCCGTTGGACCACGTCGATCTGCACATGATTCGCGACAATTTGCGCCCTAGTCGTTGTCCGGGGTCGACACACCTTGAACATAAATGGAGAATCTCGCATGCATGCGCTCTCCAGTCTAGCGTGACACGACAAGATGCTTGACCAGGAGACGAGAGTGATCGTGACCCTCTGCGGCTGCCAGCTGATCAACCTGTCCCTCCTCACATACATCTTCCCCTTCATCACACAATGTAAGAACCCACTGGGTCGCAAGGCATGCTGACGCGTACAGATCTCCTCAGCCTAGGTCTCGATCCGCACGATGTCGGGACATACGCAGGAGCAACAGAGTCCATGTTCACCGCGACCATGCTGCTCTCCACCCCAGTGGTGAGTGCCCATCACCACGACGAGCGACCACATAGCTGACATCAGGCGCAGTGGATGCATCTGGTCTTTCGGCTTCCGCACCGAACCATGTTGATGACCGGTCTCGGCGTCTTGGCCTGTCTGTCAGCCGTTTTCGGACTGGGCACGCGCCTGTGGCACCTCATGCTCTGTCGAGCGCTGCTTGGATGCCTGCAGTGCACAGGCTACATGTGTTCGATCATCATTGGCGGTTGCGTCTCCCGCGAGAGACGGGCACAGGGTAGGTCAGCGGCGGAACAACTTAAGACGAGTGCGGAGAAGGCAAGCGACTGACGAAAGTCAGCCTATGCGTGGGGCGGAGCGTCAAATTTCGCAGGAGCAGCGTTGGGACAAGCTATAGGCGGTATCCTGGCCATGCCCGAGGGGAGGATTCCTCTTTTGGGCAGTCTGAACTTCTTCAAGCAACATCCTGTCGCCTTGCCTGGAATGGCCATCTCAAGCATGTGAGCTTTGATCTATAGCGTCCCTGGCAATGAGCTGATGGACCACAGTGCCATCCTAGGCATGATCGCCGTCAGGTTGTACATCCCCGAGGTGAGAGACATATTGTGGCACATGTCGTTCAGCCGCTGATCGCACGCCAGACCAACCCTAGGTGGAGAGCGGCCGCAGCGGAAGAAGAACATATCAAGGTGGTTGAAGACAAGGTACCCATGCGAGTACGCCACCTCTTTAAGAGCAGGCCATACATTCACCTTGTGGCCATGGATATTTGTGAGGTCTCTATTCAGCACGAGTGATATCCAGGCTGATTGTGATAGGGGTGAAGATGACCATGACGGGCTGCGATGCTCTTATTGTCAGCCGAACATCCCACACAGGTGTGGCTCGCGCTGACCATTGCAGGCTACTGGAGGTGTCTTGCCCCCCGCACTTGGCGGATTCGGTCTCGAGGTCAGCAGACAGAGCGACATCGGGCTCGTGGTGCTGACGATCGGGGCAGGTTCCTGTCCTGGGCCGCGTACTGTCGCTATCCGAGACATTCGGACTCCTCGCCTTGTTCTTCGGGTTCCCTTGGCTGTTCAGGCGGGTCTCGGTCCGAAACATGGCCATGATCATCGCTGGCTGCTGGGTCATTCGCGCGAGCTCCATCCCTGTCGTTCACGCCTTCGCGCTTAATGGCCACGAGGGCGGTTTCTGGGCCACATTGACAGTGACGGCCATGGCGAAGCCACTGGGTCTTATGTGGGGACCGTAAGTCCATTAGCGGAGCGAGAGCCGTGGAACCCACTGCTGATGCCCAAGACTATACCAGGTCCTCTTGGACAGGCTGTATCCTGATCCGCACGAGCGCCCAGTGGCGCTTGGACTACAGAGGCAGACCAGTGCCTTCTCGTGCTCTGCAGGAGCGGCGCTCTACGGGTGAGTGGTGCTTCCGCTGCGGGTTCTTCGTGCATTGTGCAGCACGTGACTGATCGGTCATGTGCAGACATCTGTTCGCTGTGTCGAGCACGTACCGCCCGGGGACTGCAGGCCGCCAGATCGCTACCCTCGTCTCCGTCAGTGTCACTGTACTCGGCTTCCTGCTCGCCACCCAACAATCGGAGATCGCGCCTCTGTCAATTGATGTCTCGATTGACCCCGAGCGGGTTTCGACGCCAACGGAGCGCACGAGACTGCTACCGAGTACAGTCAAGACGCGGGAGTCAGTATAATTACTGTACATATATGAACAAGACCACAGGCAGAGAACGGGTGGTCACCAAGGAGAGTCTAACACTGGGTTCCCCCCATTCGGTTCCGCTTGTCAAGGGACAATGTAGATATCACCCAACCTCCTGTGGTCCTGTAGTCGTATAAACAAGTAGCTAGGTCCTGGGTTGCTCGTCTTCATCCTCTGGCAAACAGACGGTTGAAGCTGAGCACCAGAATCTACGCGATTTCGACTCGAACTCGTGCTCATATCCGTCATATGCCCTTGGCCGATCGGCTGGTGCTCCAGAGTTGCACCCTTGTGCATGTAGGGGACAACCCGCATTCCCAAGGGGAGCACATGGTAGTTCCGGTCAGAAGAACAATGATGCTCGATCGGTGCTATCTATGTATGCAGAGCTGTACCAGCCTGAAAAGCTCTTCGAGCGCTGATCCTTCGCTCCAGAGCCGGTTTCGCCGAGGAATACCATTCCTCTCGAGTCAAGTCGTAAGCCCAAATACCTGGGAACAAATTTCCCGTGAGCGCCAGATAAGCGTCTGTCTGTTCTTGGTCAAATCTCTCTGGGTGGAACCCCCGCTTCGTGGAGTCTGGAAAGCCCAGCGCCAATGCAGCACCACGGCTCCGATACTTATCAGCGAATGAGCTCCAAGTAACCTTGGAAACCTGCGGATCCTCGAACAGGAGATCCAAGTACAGCAAGCCTGCCTCATGTAAGAGCCCTGTTCCCTGTGGACGGATCAGCCTCTGTTCGGACACTCTGCTGGAGACTTGGTGACCAGCTAGAGCCCAGCTCGACTATGTCCAGCGCTTACCTGGTATTCCGGGAAGATAATCACTGGGCCGAGCTCGCGGTCCAGAGACGGTGAACCGTCGGGATTGTCCTCCCTGTACGCGCCGATCAAACCGGCCGCATCCCAGGACGGTTCAGTGTGATCGTCCTTGGACTCCGGGTCAGCAGCCGTGTCGCCGACCAGGATGACACTCAGGGTAGCGGACTAGCATGCAGCGTGAGCCGTGGGCTGAAATGGGCTGCGGCAGTACAGCTTGGGAGCGATTCTTACATACCTCTCGTCGGCGTATGTCTTCAAGCGTGCTGAGCATGCCTTTCTTGGTCCGCCAGTCCCATACTCCCGCATCGGCGGCCATACTCGGGTGACGCTCCACTTTCTCCCAGATCGCTTCCGCCTGAAGACTGGGCTGAGAGGCCGTTAGTCATCAGGGCGGTAGCCTTGGGCGAACGCGCCCCTTGACAGTACACTCACGATCAGGGGCACAATACCCAGAAGCTCGGACCGCAAAGGCTTCACCCCCAGTGAGGTGTTGAGGTTGTACGCCGTCGGGCTCACCGATGTGCTCTCAGCTGTGGTCAGTGTCTCATCCGAGAGTTTGCTCGTAAACGGTCCAGTGTAGTTCATGGCTGAGCAGCGGGTGTGATATGCGTTCACTAAAGTGCCTAGGGAGGGGGCGGTGCTGGTGCTGGGGCGATGATGCGCGTGAACCAGAAACGAAGACCTTGACCCCCAACCCAAGACAGTCTCCTGGCTTAATGTATTGCGCAGGCAGGCTGCGCAGGACGATCGGACTTCCTAACCGGCCACCTCCTTTCAATCGCTTGCTATGTCGGAGAAGACATCCCTTCTGCGTGTCGAAGACAACCCCGCCCCTGATAGAAACGTTGGCGCCGGGCCGCGAATGGATGCTCGTCTCGCCACACGCGCAATTTGGCCCCGAATCACGCCCGCCGCGGTCAACCGAGACGCGGCAGCCAGAAGACAGACACCTCACACACAATCGTCACCTGCTGACAGAGACCAGCGGCACACAACGCGAGTCTCCATTGAGATGCATTTCTTTCGTATCTTGGAAAAACAGCGGTCACTTCGGCGGAAGCCGCCTAGCGAACACGGTTCGCGAGATGTTCATAGGGATATGGACAGAAGGAGATTGGAGGAACCTTGATGTTTCGGACAAGCAACAGAGCCAAGCGCGATGCGCTTAGTACTGGCCGCCGTAGCCGCCCTGGCCGCCTGCGAAAGAGTCAGCACGTTCTGCAGTACGGCTGCACGGAGAAAGAAAAAGCTGGTCTGATCGGAACGACGCAAAAGGTACCTTGGTAACCGCCCTGAGCACCCTGTCCGTAGCCTGCTGGGTGAGAGAGTGGGTGTAGGCCGGAAGACAAGACGGATGACGAGATCGTGCGCGGATGGAAGCAGAAGCGCGCGTAGCAGGAGGGGTGCGGAACGGTAGAGAGGAGGCATGGAGAACCCGATCAGTCACCACATCCCGAACGCATAGCCGCGAGAAGGTCGGCACAATCATAAACACGTACCGTCCTGGCCGCCGTAGCCGCCCTGTCCGCCGGACTGGTAGCCGCCCTGCTGGCCGCCATCTGGGTGATGTCAGTGGGTTCAAGGCGGGCAAACACAGGTGTGGAACTTACAGCCACCCTGGCCGCCGGACTGGTAGCCGCCCTGCTGGCCGCCGTAGCCGCCCTGGCCACCACCGTAGCCGCCCTGGCCGCCGTAGCCACCCTGGCCGCCACCGTAGCCGCCCTGGCCACCGTAGCCACCCTGGCCGCCGCCGTAGCCGCCCTGGCCACCGCCGTAGCCGCCCTGGCTACCACCGTAGCCGCCCTGGCCGCCGTAGCCGCCGCCCTGGCCACCGCCGTCTGCCCCGTCAGCCCGCTTCGCGATACCCAGACAAGGTCAAAGGACTCACAGCCCGAGCCGTAGCCGCCACCGTAGCCTCCGCCGCCGGCAGGTCGGGCGTTGGCGAGGTTGACGCGGACGCGTCGGCCGTCGAGCTCAGCCTCGTTCATGGCGGGGATAGCAGCCTCGGCCTCCGAGTTCTGGCTGTAGGTCTGTCCCGCGCGTAAGCCACTGTATATCACAATTTGCAGGGATGGAACGCACGACAAAGCCGAAGCCTCGCGACCTGCCGGTCTCTCGGTCCCTCATGACGATGCTCTGAAACAGTGAGCAGTGAGCGGCGATGAAAGCTCTAGGTTACTGACGTCGACGATCTGACCGTAGGGCCCGAAAGCCTGTTATGCGGAACCCAACCATCACGAGCGGGAGCGGAAAGGCGCGGAACAGCGAGCAAGAACGACGGGAGACGAGAGGGGACGAGACGAGACGAATGATTGACGAAGACAGGCGACGAGGCGAGAGAGACTGATAAGCCAACACTCCACAAACAAGTAGGAAAGGCGCACATCACGGAGAGTTTCATCGGTGGTGTTCCACGAGAGGTTTCCTAGCAGCAGTCAGGACCCGGAGCAGAGATATACGGACAAGCAGAGGAGCCCCGGCGCAGCACTAGAAGGACGATCCGTCTTCTACGCGAGCAAGCGGGCAAGCGAACGAGCGAGAAGCGAGTCTTGGCAGTCCGATCCCGATCCGATCTGACATCCTTGACACGCTCGGGATCCACGGACCCAGCTTCGCGAACGAACGAACGACGAGAGGTAACGCAGCACACGGGCACACGGTCCTGGGCCATAAGACTTGAACAAGGCGAGCGAGCGAGCAAGCAACCGATCGGACCGGGTCTTGAATCCATCGAGACGAGACCATGATGGTATGCGTTTGCATATGATTGTCGAGGTGTTCGGACATCGTCCTCCTAGTGCGCTGGCGGGGCGATGAGATGCCAGTGACACTTACCAACGTAGACTTTCGCTCCGGAAGACGCCATCTTGAACGATTGATAGTCGTTGATGAAGAAGAAGAAGAAGAGGAATGATCAGTGAACGTAGCCAAGAAGTGCTGGCTGGCTGGCACGGCTCTGGCTGGAGGGGCTGGTGACGGGGCACGCTGGCGCAGCTCGGCTGCGTGGGTGGTGGGGGGAGGAGACCCTGAGAGTGCGCTAAGCCGGTCATCGGAAATAGGCGGGGAATTACGCACAGTGGCGATGACGATCCCTTTGCCACCGGTTCAGCCTCCATCCGGCACGTCCACCCCCGGCTAAGTTATCAGCTGTGTTGACAGGCGCGTCAGTCTGCGGATTCAGTAGACATGTCCTCGGCTAGCATCCTCGAGCTCAAGGCTCTGGCAGCCGAGCATGTCGACAAGTTCAACAGGGAAGGCAGAGCCGCGCAGAAGGGCTCTTCGCGGGTAAAGTCGATTCAAAAGGTAAGTCGGCCTTCCCGGTCAGATACAGGCGTGCCAAGTTGACCGTCCAGTCGAAAGACCCATTCGACAAGCAATCGCCAGGGCTGATCAAACGGCTGGCGAATGAAGCGCGGAACGATGCAAAGCGGCGGCATTTCCAGGACGACGAGGCGGGTCCGAGCGACGAGCAGAGAAGGGCAATCATGAAGGCCAAGGCGAAGAAGTACGATGCGATCAGGCGAGGCGACTTCTCCAAGCTGAGCAAGAAGGACCTGGACGAGGGGGTGATCGATGTCAGTCATGCTTAACGTGCTCTGTGTCGGGAAGGTCGCTGAGCCAGGGACAGTTCGAGCGGAAGTATGAGGAGGACAACTGGTCAGATCATTCGTCAGACGAGGACGAGAGCGCACGGCCCCTCAAGCGACGACACCGTGGACGAGTGAGCGAAGCTCTTATGCATCAAAGGTAGTCTATTGACGCTGCTTAGAGCAGCAGCGAGTCCTCATCTTCGGCGTCCGACTCCGGAAGCGACGACCCATACGACATCGCGGTGGTGGAGTACGTGGACGAGCTCGGTCGAACACGCACGGGAACGCGCAAGGAGGCTAGAGCTGCACAGAGAGCGAAGAAGAGGGAGGCCGAGAGTCCGGACCCAGGACCTGTGCAGGATAATTCGGCATATGCGGAAGTACTGTGAGTCCCTGTGCACAAGATAGACGATGTGCAGACTCGCTGATCTCCTTGTAGCAAGTCCAATGTCATACGTGAGGCGCCCTATTGCGGTAAAGACAGTATGGCTCACTTGTGTAGATGGCGACCAGAACTTCTTTCCAGTGTACGAGCCTGACCCGGACGCCTTGCGCAAGAAGTACAAGGAGGCGGAGGAGGAGGCCCGAGCCCATCACTATGACGCCACCAAAGAAGGTCAGTCGACCGCTTCGGACTGAACAGCTCTGGTGTCATTCATGTAGCAGTCGGCTGACGACCTATAGTTCGTACTCGCGCGGCAGGACAGTATCAGTTCTCGCTGGACGAGGAGAAGCGGGCGGAGCAAATGGCATCTATCAATGCCCTGCGGGACGAGACGGAGCGAGCACGTGCCGAAGCGGCAAAACGAAACGGACGGACTCCCGCCCAAGAAGCATGGCATCAGCGCAGAGCTGAGCGATGGAAGATTGTCGAGGCGGAACAGGAGCAAGTGCTTGGCAAGGAGGCGGTCGAGGAGCTGCGGCGGCAGCGGGAGGCCAAGGAAGCTGAGGAATTCCTTGCCAGGCTGGAGAGGGAGTTGCCCGGCGGCCGCAATCAGGAGGATGTCAAGCCCGATCTGGGCGATCATAATGTCGATCTGGGCGATCATAATGTAGCATAGGAGATTGCCGTGAATCCAGGCAGCATGTTGTACAAGTACAAGGTCTAGTCTCACCAGCTTCAAGGTCGAGACAAGCGCCATGCATGGACCTCACAGGACGGACCGTCGATATGCCGGCATGGACGTTTCTGTCGGATTTAAGAAATTAGGTCCAAACGCCGAGGCGGAATTATGAGTTACGCTGGCTGACCCGGACTGTGTGGCGGTTGAGTATTGCCGGGTTGCGCGGTCGCTGGTCCCGGCGGTCCTGGCTCTCCGTTCGCTGCGCTGCCCGCCTGGCCCTCGTTCCGCTGAAACGCACAAGTCGTTGCTCAAGCACAGAGGGTCTCTCTTATCCTTCAAGTACCCTTGAAATCACTCACGTAGGTCTACGCCGTCCGTCTTCGCCCCTCTACACGGCCTCGCCATCGCCAATCTTTACACAAGCCGATAAGATCGAATCGAACAAGTGCTGATCATTGCGTGCAGAATGCGTGTCGAGAGGTGCGATTTCTCCGGCCACAAGGTCTACCCCTCGCTGGGTAAGGTCTACGTTCGAGGCGACTCGAAGGTGGGTTCTTTACAGATCTCGGCACTCGGTCGCGGGCGAAGCAGGCAGAGGCAGATGGCAGGGCAGACAGGAGGGCAGGGACGCAGCATTGAAGGAGATGGGCATGGAGATATTTCGACCGAGGGGAGCGGGACTTTTGTGCTGGGGAAGCTGGACCGACGCTGCCATGGAGGAGTGTGAGGGGATGCGATGAGAGAAAAGGGGAGAGGACGGATTGTTGCTGCCGGAAAGGCCGCACCTTCCGTTGCTCTTGCACGAGAGATGGTCATTGCCAGGGAGGAGAGGAGAGAGGTGCTGCCAGCCCAATGCCCGCTGCCACGGCCTGCTTGCCCGCGACAGAGCTGCATGCTGCTTGTTCTAGTGCCCGAGCTCACTCCCGCAGACCTTCCGATTCGCCAACTCGAAGAACGAGTCGCTCTTCCTGCAACGCAAAAACCCCCGAAAGCTCGCGTGGACCCAGGTCTACCGACGGTGGGTCTCCCCTTGCATATCAAGCGGAGCAGCGCTGACGGGTGCAGGATGCACAAGAAGGGTATCACTGAGGAGGTTGCCAAGAAGAGGAGCAGGAAGAACGTCAAGGTTCAGGTGGGTACTTGCATCTAGGGCACCTAGGGAGGTGCTGATGGTGTGCAGCGTGGAGTTGTCGGCGCCGACCTTGCTTCGATCCTCGCGAAGCGCACGGCCAAGCCCGAGGTGCGAGCTGCTGCCCGCCAGGAGGCCATCGCCAAGGCCAAGACGGCCAAGAAGGCGAAGGAGGCCACCAAGGCGAGCAAGCCCGCCGGCGGCGCCCAGGTCAACGCCCCCAAGGTCTCCAAGCAGTCCATGAAGGGCGGCAAGGGCGGCCGATAAATCGCACACACATCTCGCGAATCGAATCGATCGATGAGACGGGTGTTTGTTGCGGTCCGCGGGGGGACTGGTCGGTGTCGGCGCACGGAGGGGGATGCTTTCTTGCGGTGTCACCACGTACGCATGTTCACCGGCGCAGTCGCCGACTTCTGCCATTTGGTTGCGGGAGATGTATGAGTACCTCTGCCATAACGAAACGAGGCGTGCTTCATGCAGAATCTATCTGAGCTGTCGGAAGCGTGTTGCAACAGCATCGTGCAGTCGCAAGGAAAGCAAAGATAACTGCGGTCATCCCACTCTGCGACGCTTCGCGCCGTCTCGAGGTGGTCCGCCTCCTTGACCTGGCGCGAACGGCCGACTCTTCTTCTCCTTGGCTGCGACCTTGCGCCGCTTCTTGTCCAGCGCCTTCTTGACGGCGTGTTTGCCGCCTTCGTCCTCGAGACTCTGGAACCGCGCCTTGAGCAGCAGGTCCTTCTTCTCGCCTACGAGCGATCAGCATATCTTGGCTTCGCGGACGGGCAGACTGACTCTTCTTGAGGTACCATGCGCCCTTGCCCTGCTCGCGCTTCTGGCGCTCCTCCTTGTTGTACTGGCTGAGCACGGCCTTTTCTCGCTCTTCGCGCTTCATGCGCTCGACGCGAGTCCTTACACGAGCGAGCTCCTTCTCGATCCGCTCGCGCTCGGCCGTCTTCCCTGGCTTGTCTGCGAGGCGGCACGTCATCTCCGCCTTCTTCGCCAGCGCGTGCGCCGTCTTGAGCTGCTCGAACTCGGACGTCAGAAGCGATGGCAGGAACGAGTATGTGGATGCCGAGATCGGTCGGTTGGGCTGAGATGAGGTTCCCGTCGACAACGTTGAGAAGCGTGGATCGCGCCGATCCTGGAAGTTCAGGTCAGTATTCCCGGCCCGACCCAGCAGCGGATCGCTGCAGACCGCGAGAGGCACGCACCACCTTCTTCACCTCGACGACCTGACGATTCCGAGAAACTTGCTTCTTTGAACTCATAGCGGTCGGCCTGCCGGCGTCAGCGATTCGTTCCAGCACGGATCCTGCCGTCCGCTACGCACGCATGCTTGCTGTCCCGCTTGAGCGGAGCTTGGCCGCGGGGCACCGTCCGCCCGCCTCTCTCCTGGCCGGTTCCGCTGGTCTCTGGCGCTGACTCGTCGCCCTCGTCGTCGTCGCTGAGCTGTGCCGCCTCACCATACGATGCCGTGGCAACAGCGACGTTCCGGCCTTTACTTCGCTGCAGATCCGCCAGGCGCGCCTTCATCTCCGCCACCTTCTGCGCCTTGGACTGGCTCGGTCCAGCTACTGAGAGCCCGTCCTCGTCTTCTGATCCGTCGTCCTCGTCGACTTGTCTCCTGTTGGCCTTCTTAAGCGCCTTCTGCGCCTTGAGGACCGATGCGAGCGGTAGAGCATTGAGGTCTGAGGTAATCAGTGATCTGTGGAGACCGGCGTTGCGCTGGCTGGGAAGTACCTTTCTGCAATCGTTTCTTCAAATGTCAGCCTTCTTGCAACTGCAGTATTGATTCAACAAGCTTACCAGACTATCTCGGCTGTAGGCTTCATCGCCATCCTCCGAACCACTCCCGGCTGCATCGCTGGCGTCCGACCCCTCGTCATCGCTGCCGAGGTCGGAAGCCTCGTCGTCCCAGTCGTCTGGCGCCCATGCGCCCACGCCCTCCTCTTCCTCGTCGTCATCGATTGCGCCCTCGTCGTCCTCCTCCTCCTCGTCCTCATCCTCATCAGCAGAAGCGCTGTGGGCGGCTCGCAGCCTGCTAGGTCCGGCGTCATTCGCGAATTCGTCTTCCTCTGAATCGCTGTCCAGAATACCGTCGTCCATCTCCGCGAGCTGCCTCTTGGAGCCCTTTGCCCCATGGCTCGCCCCTCGAGGCATCTTGGTCTGGGCACGACTGTCGTTCCGGATCTTGACGTTGTTCCTGGCCATGACTCCGAGTTATGCAGGTAGACTGTCTGGTCTCAGACGTCAATTGCTCGATATGACGGGTGGACTTGAAATCTTCAAGTTGTGATGTTCCGACGGAACACAGTTGCTGATTAGCGGGATCAAATGGTTTCAAATGATCCGAGTGCGGCTGTTTTGTTTTGACTTGTTTCAGAAATCAGGACACTTCACGTCACACCGCGGCACGGCACGGACCAGCCCGGTGCATCTGCCCTCGTCTTTCGCTACACCACTTGGTCTTTGTACTGGCGCATGCTTGGCTGGGCATCGTACAGACGATCCAGAGCTTCTCACGACTGTCACGACTGCACGAAAGCCGATCCCTTACCTTGACGAGCTGGCATCAGCGAACACCTCACGGCCCAGACATTTCAGCTCCTCGTTCGCCGACCACCCGCCCGTGTTCGACCGATCTGCACGATGGTATGGATTCACGGCTGAGGGTAGAAGCAGCTATGCTGACTGCAGAAGTCGACGTACGCGCACTCCTCTTACAATCCTCATGCCGATCCTGAGCTTCTCTACGTCAAGCAGAACTGCATCGGTGAGCCCCGACCTCGAATATGAGGAGCTTGAGCTGAACGCTCAGGCAAGGGAAGCTTTGGCGAAGTGTATCGAGGGTGAGAACCGAGCTCCATCCGGTACTCCCACCCTTCCTGACCCTACCAGGTATGACAAGCGGACATCTCAGCCTGTTGCGCTTAAGATCATCGACCTGGAGAGCGCCGAGGACGAGATCGATGATATTCAGCAGGAGATCCAAATCCTTGGCCAGCTGGACAGCCCATTCGTTACGAGGTGAGAGTTCAAATTGAGCGCCTCGATGGACCAAGGCCCAGCTGACCAGGCCAGGTATCATGGATCGTACTTGAAAGGGTCGCACCTGTGGATAATTATGGAGTACTGCTCCGGTGGCTCATGCTCGGACTTGGCAAGTGGTTGCTGCCCGTACTCGCGACACAGGTAGCTGACTCCCCGCAGATGAAGTCGGGCACATTCCGCGAAGAGTACATTGCAATCCTGCTGCGAGAGCTGCTGCGCGGACTAGAATACCTCCACTCCGAGGGAAAGCTTCACAGGGATATCAAAGGTGAGAATTGGGGGCGTCTCCGCGGAGCCGGAGAGGACTGGGCTGAATTCGTTAGCGGCAAACATCCTCCTGACGTCAAATGGAGATGTCAAACTGGCAGACTTTGGAGTGTCGGGGCAGCTCACAGCTACGATGACGAAGAAGGTAGGCTTCGATGATGGTCAAGAACAGACGCATTTCGGCGTCGAGTTTGATCGCATGTCGAGCTGTACGCTGATGCCGCAGAACACCTTCGTCGGCACACCATATTGGATGTCGCCCGAAGTCATTAAGCAGTCTGGCTATGACCACAAAGCAGACATCTGGAGCTTAGGTCAGAGCTTCGTCGTACCACTGACGGAACCGCGCTGACATGCATCAGGCATTACGGCCATTGAAATGGCCATGGGTGAACCACCTTACGCCAGCTTACATCCTATGAAAGTCCTCTTCCTCATTCCAAAGAACCCACCTCCACAGCTCGACGATCCAAAGTTCTCCAAGCCGTTTCAGGAGTTCGTCTCGCTCTGCCTGCAGCGCGATCCCAAGGCTGTGAGTCCGGCCGTCGCTGGTCATCGGACGGAGTAGCTGACCCGATTCAAGCGGCCGACCGCGCGAGACCTGCTGAAGCACCGTTTCATCCGCACAGCGAAGAAGGCGAGCTACTTGACGGAACTGATCGAGCGGCACGAGAAGTGGAAGCTGGGTCACGGGCAGGCTGCCGGCGAGCCGGTCAGCGATTTGCAGTACAGGTTAGTCCAGCCCTTGCGGCTTGACCGGCCTGGACACTGATTGTGCTCAGAACAGGATTCGGCGCTGCACCCGACGCGTTGTGGGATTTCGGAACAATTCGAAGTGTACTGCCAGACCAGAGCGGCACAGCCTCACGGCGACCGCTGCCGACGCCCTCAATCAACGGTCGGCCCGTCCAGCCGCCACAGCAACAACTACAGCAATCCACGCTAGTGAACCGGATGTCCCAGGATCCATCCGACTTCGAAACGATCCGCCACGTCCCTGCCGAGTTCCTACAGCCTTCTGCACACGCGCAACAACCCCAGCAACAGACCAGAGATCGGTACGGTACCGCCCAGTCGTCACGAAAGCAATACCCGTCGCGAGTCTCTCCCACGTGGTCCTTCAATGAGAACCTCGAGGAGGATCGGGCCAGTCCCAGAGCTGCGCAAAACGTGCCGGCGCCCGCCACTGCTGAGCAAGGCGATGCAGCTATGCTGGATGCTGTCATCCTTCCTGCCATTGATTCTGTACGTGCCGCTGCACACATCTGGGCCACTGCGCTGACCAGCGACTAGCTCATGGGTCGCGTGCCCAACGACCACGCCCGGCTGAAGCTGGACCAGCTGCGCCAGGCGTTCGCCGAGGCTGAGCAGGCCATTCCAGGCGTCACTGCCGCGCTGGTCCTGGAAATTGTTGAGAATGTGGAGCAGGTGGACGAGCACTAGCCCTGACGAGGAGAAACGGACACTTGTGGCAAACACAGGTTAATGAACGAAACGGACAGACACGACTTTGACGAGCGTTGTACTTTTTGCATGTAGCATCGTGTTCGTGACGTTCATGAGGGTCACCGCGCAGGCACGCCAATCTGCCGTCCTGGCGACTCTGCGGGCAACCCCTGTTCTGGCGACGCTGGCCGTGGTATTCTGTGCAACAGACCGTATCTGCCTGTCAGCCGTGTTGCCAGAAAGACCACTCACCCAATACCGCATCCGATCAGACCCTCGCCGCCCCACTGCCGCGTTGGGTACAAGACCACTTCTCTCAGATTACTGCAAACGTCAGCCGTGCCCACAACAACCACAGGCCCCTCAGCACTGACTCCAAGTCAGAGTTGTAGACGAAAAGGCGGAGTGGCTTGTCGACATGCGCTTCGATGAGGCGGTAGAAGTCGGATTCGGAGTGTAATGGACCGCCAGACCACGCGAGCACATAGTCTCCCCACGGGACCAGTCCGGCCATCTGCCTCGTCAGCACCGGCAGCCTTCGATTCGACCGCTCGGTCTTACCTCTGCGGGAGACCCCTCGAGCACGTCAAGAACGTGGTATACCGATTCCAGAGCGTGTGACGGTGTACACGCTCGGAGAGATACGCCCAGGAGAGAGGGGCGGGACGACCCCGCCGCGCTCGAGGCGTCTGTTCCGGAACCAGCCCCGCCCCATGTCCGCCTTGGGATGAGGTAGACGTCTGCCGCCGGATGTCAGCCTGCTCGCACGACACCGCGTGACCACGGGGTCAGGACACACCTCTGAGCCGCTGCGACTTGGCATTATACACTTTCAATCCGATCCGCTTGCCCTCGTTCCGCTCCAACACGCCCGCTAGGTCTCGCACATTCAGGCCGTCCTCGTCATCCCCGTCCCCGTTCGGCGATACTGGCGGTCGCAGTCCGCCCGCTCCTGACTCTCGTGGCTCTGCTGCACCCGCAGCAAACGCTGCTCCCGCTGAGTCGCGTGAGAAAGGGTCGGCTGACGCTGGGCGAGAAGGCGGCGCGCTGTCGCTGAGATTGACAAAATCCGATTCGGACGTCGACACGCCGATAATGTAGTCGAAGAAGGGTTCGAGAGCGGCGTCTGCTCCAGGTGAGCCATCTGCGACGCGCAGAACGTGCAGCGCGACGTCCGGGATCCCCGACGGCAACGACGATGCAGAGTTGCCCATGGCTGCTCAAGCGAGACGCGAGAGTGAAGCCGTTGTAACCTGGTAGAATGGCGGTTACTTTTCTCCCTTCGACGCGCCGGACACGGCTCATGTTTACGGCAACTCGAGTGTTGCTCAAGCAGACATCTTGGATCCTCGTAACATGCATGGCCTCAAACGCGTCTACACTACTACTCTGCACATGGCCTACACGCGCATATGCGCTCACGCCTTGAGCGCCTTTTGCGAGATCGTAATCTTGTCGCCGAGCGACAGGGCGATACCCTGCGTCTTGGCCCGTATTCTCACATGTCCTGCTACGTCAGCCGTGCGCTCCAAGCCGGGTTGGGCAGTGCTCACCCTGGATCTGTCCATCGTCTGTGAGCTCGATCGAGCAGTTGGCCAGAGCATCCTCTCCTTCGTAGCGTCAGCGCAATCTCCGATTTGTAGAGAAGGACCCACCAAACAAGCTCTTGGCAGCGAGGTTGGCACTGAGGTATCGGCACTCGCCGGACAGGGCGTTCTCAGGCGTGAGCAGCGCCATGTTCGTCGACGAGACCAGGTGGTCAAGGTATTGCCGCAGGTTGCCCGTTGGCGTCGATACTGCCACCTTGTTCTCCCACTGCCAAAATCAATATCGAT
Source organism: Cutaneotrichosporon sp. M94-02A (assembly GCA_037040355.1). Taxonomy (NCBI): domain Eukaryota; kingdom Fungi; phylum Basidiomycota; class Tremellomycetes; order Trichosporonales; family Trichosporonaceae; genus Cutaneotrichosporon; species Cutaneotrichosporon sp. M94-02A. The sequence goes on from JAXQGU010000048.1 coordinate 53,725, forward strand.
CGCACTCTCGAGGTGGTCCGCGACTCACCTCAAACTCTGTCCAGAGTGATCTGTACACGCCCTCGGTCACGTAGTTGGGCTTGATAAAGTCGAGCAATTCGACGTGGACTGAGATATCAGCATCCCGTCCGCAGACGAGTGCACTTATTGCTCACCATCGTTCAGGACGATGTTGACCGAAGCATCACTGGCGCCCTGCTTGTCGTACACGATGCTGCCGAAGATGACGCCGGTCTCGGTGCTCGACACCTTGATCGTCGCCTTGATGTTGTGGAAGCCGTGAGGGCCGAGTGTGTGCGGCGTAGGGCGCTCTAATATCTTGAGGTCGCCGAGGGTTGCAAACTCGATGGTCAGGTTCTGTAGCGTCTCGGTCGTCTGGTTGACAATCAAGACGTCGAGCACAATGTCGAACTGCTGGATTGTCGTCACCGCCTCAGCGTACACTGGGTCAGAGAAGCCTGCCGAGTCAGCACGCCGACGCGGAGCGGCGATGCTCGTGACTCACCGGTGAGCTGGACTATTCTGGACAGCTTGGAGACAAAGTCGTCCTGGATGTCGGCCGCGCCAGTCGCTCGAACCATGTCGAGCTCAAGCTTGCACAGATCAGCGTGGGTCTCGCGCAGGTGCGGACCACTCACGTCGTCCGCGTCACCACCTGCCGTCTTCTTCGACAGCTGCCTGAACGAGATGAGGTCATCTGCCTGTACAGTGCTCTTCTTGCTCTCGGCCTCCTTCTTCGCCAGCGCCTTCTTCTGCATACAGTCAGCACTGGGCATGAGATCATGCTCGACCGACTTGCCTCCTCGGTCTGGACCATCTTGGCGTACGCAGCCTTGGTGTCGTGGAGGAAGACCTGGTTGAGGACCTTTGACGACTGGAGCTCTGCGAGCGTCTCGATGCAGTTCATGATTCGCTCCTGCGAGTCCTCGTCGATCGGGACCGAGACAAACTTGGACTGGCCGACTCGGATAATTGAAGTCATGATGAGGATGGCCTCGGCGCGGATAGCGTTGGTCGCCTCGGCGTCGGTCTCGGCGCCGGCAAAGCGCATGACGAGCTTGGTCAGCGTCGCGGCGAGCACGCTGCCAGTGAAGAAGTCGCCGCCGAGGATCAGCGCCCGGAGTGGCGGCTTGGCAGCCGCCCGGACCTGCTCCAACCGCGCCGCCTGCGCAGAAGACGTGTAGATTGTCTCGGTCGCGTACGTGCCGTCCGCGAGCACTCGAGTCTTGGTGACCGCTTGAGGCTGCTCAGGCTGCTTCTCCGCCGACTGCTCGTCGGCAGCCTCCGCCTCGTCCAGTAGTCGCTGCGACGTCAGACCAGACCAGATGCGTCACCGTCCAGAACTCACCTGCTCAGATGCCAGAATGGGGATCTCTCCGAGAACCTTTCGGATCTCAAACATTGCCCGCTTGATTTCTGCCAGTCAGTCCCGGTCTATTACGAAAAGACGCACCAGCAGGAGTCTCGCAGTACTCTCCGACGATCCACATTGCCCCTCGGAACACCTTTCCAGACTTGATCTCGCCAAATGTCGAGATGAGTTTCTCCGTGATAGTGGAGCGGAGCTTGGGGAACTTCTCGACCACCTCTCGCACGAAGGCGATGACGTCCACGGCCGACGGGTTGTTCGAGTCGCCGAGGAAGTCCATGAGCACGTAGACGACGTTGGCAGCGACCTCGGAGAACCGGATGGCGCAGGTGTGGATGCTCTGGATCAGCAGCTGTCGGTACTCGAGGTTCTGCCTCGGTCAGCGATTGTGCCAAACGGGCGCGCGCCGCATAGGCTACTGACCTTGTCGAACTCGGACTCCATCGTGCCCTGAAGCTGCTTCTTCATGAACAGCACGACGTCCTCGACGTTCCGGCTGCTGATCATCTCGAGCGCTACGGAGATGGCCTTCCGCTTGACCTCCATGTCAGGGCTGATCCGTCAGCAATTGCTCGTCAGCTGGGATCCGCTGCGTACCTCGAGAGGACCTTGAGCACGTCCATGACCATAGGGTCGAGCACGCCCTCGTGCTTCGCGCGGAGCACGTCGAACCGGTCGAGCACGATCAGCTTGACGTTGTTGTCCGCCTCCTTGATGATCAGCTCGGCGAACGCGGCGCCGGCGGCTGTACTGGTCAGCGCTCATGCAGCGCCGAACGGGGATCGCACTTGCCCTTGACAGCCGCAGGGTTCTGGGTGAGAGTGGTGAGGGTCGTAGCAGCCTCGTACTTGACGGCATGCGACGCAGAGTTCAGCAGCTCAAAGATGCACCGGATCCACTTGGCCTGCAGAGTCAGCTCCACCCGCATCAGATCTTGCGCCTCTCGACGTACTCGGTGCGTGCCCTCCGACTTAGCCTCCTTGCGGACCAGCTCGATGACCGCCATCTGCATCAACTCGTCCATGCCGCTGATAGCGTCGTAGTTGTTGAGGAGGTACCGAACAGCGGTAGGCTGCGAGATGTTGCACAGCGTGACGAACGCATTTCGCTTGCACGTCGAGTCGGACTCCTGCAGAGCTCATCAGCACAGAGCGAAATCCCAAGATGCGGCGGACTTACCGCAGCCAGGAAAGTGTCGAGCAGCTCAGGCGCATCAGGGATTAGGTGCTCGTGGTCCTGGTAGATGGAGTACACGGCGAAGACGGCATTCTTCCGCACAAACGAGTGTCGGTGTTCCTGTACTGTCAGCAAGGTGCAAACATCAGCAGTTCGAGGTTGAACGCACCAGGCAGGACCGCACGGTAGGTACGAGCGGCTCCAGCAGCTCAGCCTCGCGGATCTTCTGCAAGAACCGCAGGGTCGCGCCTCGAATGTACTCGTTGGGATGTTGCTGTCAAGTCAGATCTGTCCACATGGTCTACGTCGCGAAAGCGCGTACCAGGTCGTTTCGAATAGCATTGCTGTATCGATTAGCGCAAGCGTTGTTTCGGCGCGTTGGAGAGCACTTACCACACCAGAATCATCTCCTGCTTGAGCTTGCCAGCGTCATCGAACTTCGGGCAGATCCTACACGCATCAGCATGCTCGCAAAATTGTCCGCCTTCGTCCTTCGACCACTCACTCCCAATAGAAGTGCAGCATCTTCTTGATCTGCTTGTTCCGCGACGGCATTACGAACTGGATGATGGGCATGAGGAGCTGAGGCTAGAACGAGTCAGCACTAGCGCACCCCAAATGCAGAGGAGCCCCTCTGGGATGAGCGCCTGTACTGACGTATGCCTGTCCGTTGAGGGTGCCGACGATGATCCTGCGCATGGTCTCGAGCTTGACCTCGTCGGAGCCCTTCTGGAGGGCGTTGCGGAGGTCCGCGGACGTGGGCGAGTCGACGAGGTCATCGTGCACGATGGTGTAGCACGTCGCCGAGGGGTTCATGGTGGGCTAGCCGCAACGAGACGCGCTCCTCTCGACTACAACAGCAAAGGCGATATCGGTATGCCCTCTGTCGAATGAGCGGGTTAGTTGGCCAGTGGTGGTCCAGCGCGGACACGAGCCAGCGCGTAGTCCGCCGGCAAGCGGGATCAAATTGGCGTCAGGCTCTCAACGTGGCTCTCTGGCCTCGAGGTCTTCGGTATTGCTGCAGCTGTCTGTGCACTTGTAGTGAGCGCACTAAAAGCACCAGTCATGAATTAGATTAAGAGAATGCATGAGCGAAGGCTCTGATGCTCGTTTATTCAATGGAACACCTACTCGCAGGGTGACGGCGATCGCCTGTAGAAGAAAGGGGGGGGGGGGGGGGGGGTCGATTGCTTGATCTAAGCGCCTCGAGCATACCGCCCTCTTCGTGTGACCGACCTTGTCCTATGCTGACGTACGTCTATGGCCCTCGCTCACTCAATGAGTCGGTAAGCATACCTCACTTGCATTCAGACAACCAGCACGCCACATCGGAACAAGCCGGTTCTGAACACTCAGGTCTCACTTAATTGATCCCGCCCTTCTCGTCTGCTCGCGGCTGGAGTTTCCGGCAACCGCAAGACGGCTTCAAGCTCGCGAAAAGCAATCCGATTTGGTTGTGTTGTTGTTCCACTCGTCCGTGTTGAGCTCGTCCTTGGCTCTCTCACGACTGCACCTCGCCCCTCCTTCTACCTCATCTCGGAACTATCTGGATTCCACAAAAATGGCCTCTCCTACGGTCAACGTGAGGCTCTTTTCCGTTCCTCGCTGTCCGGCCGGCCGGCCCAAGCATCAACATGCCCGCAGGAATATGCTGACCCGTTGCATAGGTTGTCCGATGGACTGCGCTCGTCACGGGTGTCATCTACGGTGTGATGCACCAGGGCACATTACAGAAGTCGTACGACACCTCCAAGGTCAGTCCCGGCTTTACAGTGGACCGTATCCATGAGCTGATCTTTGCGCCTCGTCTACTCGACCATCTCCTGCACTACCGCACACAATCGATCATTCGTACCTCATCACACCTGCCGATGTGCAACTTCTTCATGTTCGATCGTCGTGACCACGCACAAACAGGCCAAGCACGCTGAGGAGCGACGGGAGCACCTGATACAGGAGGCTCGGGAGGCGTACAAGTCCAAGCTGCTGGCGGACAAGCACGGAGCGTCCAATGCTCGTGAGTCCATGTTATCTGATTTTGCGAGGCTTTCCTTCCCCTACAACCGGATACACCTTGCGACCAGGTGTACCCAGTTGGCGGCCGACCGTTTTGGAGCGGTCGGCAGCACTCGGTGTATCCGACACACGTCGGCTTGTCTGACATCACTGCGGGATCAGTCCCAGTGTCAGACGGCTCGCGCTTTGCAGGTCGCGTCGCTCTACTCTTGTGACTGGCGGGATCGATTTGCTGAGTCTTCGACGCTGCGGGTCGCATGGACATCATGGCAGACCGAGTTGTTGACCGCTCCGCGTGGCTCATCTCCCATCGACACCTCCCCACTCCCACACTACCTCTGCAATGCTCCGCGTTGTCGAAAGGATGGCCCAGGCTGACTGGCCCGCGCAGTGATAACCGACATCGAGGACCCCAAGTTCGACCTGGAGAAGCTTATCGAGGCGTACACCAAGGAGTCGTCATAGATATTTTCGGATACATGCAGAGCATATGCGCGTTCCCATACATGCTGGCCGTGCAGCTTGACCTCTGGAGTTGCCTGTATGTCTGTCAGCCTCTGCAGCGGGATGCTGCTTGATGTGCTATACGCCGGCTAGATGAGCCTGGCACGGAACCAAATGCCCGCCGGAGATGTCCAGGAACCCGTCCGACGCGTTCCACCAGCGCTATACCTTGCTACACTTCCATTCCAAGTCGTTAATCCAATCTTTCTTCTTCCCTACGGACCGACCAGGAGCGATCACGATGCCACCCCGCGAAGCGATTGTAGTCGACGATGACGAGGAGCTGGACGTTGCGGAGCAGAACAAGGCCGTCAACGAGGTGAGCCCGACCTCGCGCGTCCCTGTCCACAGCTCGAGTGGCTGACTTCTGGCAGGAGTACAAGATCTGGAAGAAGAAGTGGGCATACACATCCGCACAGCGTGACCATGCTAACTCGTTCAGTGTGCCTTTCCTTTATGACACAGTCATCACACACGCCTTGACGTGGCCGAGCTTGACGTGCCAGTGGCTCCCAGATCGCGAGCAGTACGCCCTACTCCGGCCGAGCTTCCTCGAGGGAGGCTGACAGATTAACAGGCCAAAAGATGCCGACTACACGATTCACCGGATGATCCTGGGGACACACACGTCTGGCCAGGCGCCCAACCACCTGATGATCGCCGAGGTGCACCTTCCTAAATCCCCGCTCGAGTCGTCGTCAACCGAGGTCGCTGAGCTGTACGACGAGGAGCGGCAGGAGCTGGGCGGGCACACCAAATCGTCGGCCAAGATCCGCGTCAAGCAGACGATCCACCACGAGGGAGAGGTCAACCGCGCGCGATACATGCCCCAGAACCCGGACCTCATCGCCACGAAGACGGTCAAGGGCGACGTGCTCGTCTTCGACCGCACCAAGCACGAAACCAAGGCGCCCGAGGGTCAGGGGTGCCGACCCGACATCCGTCTCAAGGGTCAGACCAAGGAGGGGTGCGTCGAAAACCCCGTGAGGAGTGTGGGGCAGGCTGATTCGTCAGATACGGTCTGAGCTGGAGCAAGGTCAAGGCGGGTCACATTCTCAGTGCCAGCGAGGACACCACGATTGCGCATTGGTGAGTGTATACCTGCGGTAAATGTAACCGAAGCTGACGGCGTAGGGATGTCAACGCATACCAGAAGAAGGAGCCATCGCTGCAGCCTCTGAGATTATACACCGGTCACTCTGCCTATGTCGAGGTAGGCCCGCTCGCTCCAAAGCGCTCGAGAAAGGCCCGCTGACCACACCAGGACGTCGATTGGCACCCCGAAAACGACTACATGTTCGGCTCTGTTGGAGACGACAAGCAATTGATGATGTTCGTATAGACGTGCGGGTATTAGCTGACAAACAGTTGGGACACCCGGAATGCCAACTCGAGCAAGCCGGCTTCACAGGTTCAGGCGCACGATGACGGTATCAACGCTATCGCCTTTGCACCAAGCAGCTCGCACCTTCTCCTGACCGGATCGGCAGACAACGTAAGTCCACACACCCTTTCCAGCTTGCGCTTGGCATGGCTGACCCCGCAGACAATTGCTTTGTGGGACGTGCGCAAATTGTCGACCAAGCTGCACTCTTTCGAGAGCCACACCGACGACATCCTGCAGCTCGCCTGGTCGCCCCACTCTCCTGTGCACTTTGCGTCCTCGTCAGCAGACCGCCGGGTGCACATCTGGAACCTGGACGCTATCGGGGCGGAGCAGACGCCCGACGACGCCGAGGACGGCCCGCCCGAACTGCTGTTCGTGCACGGCGGACATACCAGCAAGGTCGGCGACCTCAGCTGGAGCAGCATGGCCAAGTGGCACATTGCCACGGTCGCCGAGGACAATGTCCTGCAAGTCTGGGAGCCTAGCAGGCACTTGCGCAGTGCTGCCGAGGCCGATGTGGATGCCATGGACCTCGAGTAGAAACGAGCTAGATAAGCAGAGCAGTCTATGCATTGTCGTGCGGGTCTGGCCCTTGCGAGGCTCATGAGACGCCGTCAGCCGGACGATCTGTACACCGTGGAGAATCCGTCTCGACGAGCTCCGGTTTCCGCGACTTTGTCCGTGGGATAGTCAACATCGGCCAGTCAGGCAGGTTCGCACGGCCAGCGCCCTCGGTATCGCTGCCTACTTCGTCCCATACGGGTGTGAGATCGAACAGGTCGATAAACTGTTGATCGACCGCCCGTGCTTTGGGATTTGAGAATCGCCGGTACTCGTCGAAGATAGACGTGAGCGACCATGACTGCAGTCGTCGAATGCACCCGATCAGGCATCCCGTTCGATGCTGCTTGTCAGCCTCATGCAAGGTACTCCCCGTCCTGCCTGACCCACTTTGCCCTTGTTGCAATGGATGAGAACGGGATGATTCCGCCTGTCTAAGATGGCGACCAGAGCCGCGCAGATGACGTCTTCTGGTATATTATCGAATGGCTCCTTGTTGCCCGGTATACCGAATTGCTGCACAGGATTAGCGTGATTTGGTTCAGAGATGCATCAGGCTGTGCCGGGACACACCATGAACTGGATGTTCTGGCTCTCACACCATTTGAGGTTCGCTTCGGGGTAGTCCTCGAGCACGAGCGTGCTGCGCCTGTCAGTCGCGTGGTGTACGCACCGGGAGAAACACGCACAGAACAGTTCTCAGCCCTAATGTCTCCATGAACGAGAAGTTGCGCTTCTTGGGAAAGCCGCAACGGTACACGCCCGGGCACACGACTGCGAAGTTCTCTGGCGGGACAAGGTCCTCTTCGATCTGCGGAACAGCCGGCGGCGGGAGGTACAGCGGCGTAGGCAGCGATGGTCCGGCGACAGCATTGGGCGGGCTTGGGACAGGTCGAGCAGCTTGTGCGTCCAGGATTCGGCGCAGGAAAGGTGGCATGTCCACTGGTGTCGAGCCGGACTGTGATCCAGAGGATCCGCCGTTCGTGTCTTTCATAGTGGCCCCGGCATCGCTGCCGCCAGGTGTCTCGCCGGGAGTCGAAACGACGTACGGGAGATAGGGACTCTTGGACATTTTGCCGAGTGTCCGAGCGCAACAGAAGCTATCTAATGATCATGAGGACTGGTTAATATGTAACATAACCCAGCAATGTAGGAGACCTCAACTCGTCAACAACCTGCCCAGAACCATTTGATTCCGCAGGGTGAGGAAGTGCTTAATCGGGTTAAGCCTATTTGAGCTCAAATCAATCGGGTGCGTCATGGATCTGCAGTAGGAAGAGAGCTATAAACAGACTTGTCCGCTGCTACCATCTTCATTCTAGCTGACGACCATGGCTACCCGAGTGCACCTAGATCTGAACCCTCTGAAGCCCAGCGTAAGCTACGATAGGCCGAAGAGAGGGCGAGTCGGTGCTCATGAGGCAGGACGTTCCCCCAGCGGGGAGCCCAGAGTTCTCAGCGTGGCTCGATGCGCACTTCCAGGCCGCAGATAAGGTGATCGAATCAATGGAGTGGGTCACTGCATAGATAGAGATTCCGAGTCCTACTGAGTGAGCGCAGTCGCTGGTCTAAGGGTCCAGTCAAGGCCGACGGCGCAGTGCAGATCATGAACCTCGACTCATCGTGTGGCGCAGTGAGTGATTCTCTGCTTTCTGGGTCGTCAAACCTGACCTTTCCATCAGATCAAGAAAGAACTGGGGGTGGAGGAGTACTGGTGTGCCAGGAAATCGGCCCACTCACCGGAGACGGTTGCGCGCTATGCTGGCTCTTCACGCTCCGCCGCAGCAGCTCAAGGTCCGGGACCGATAGACCTATACTCCCAATTTAGATCCGGGTTGTTCGAGAATCACAGCGAGGTTAGTTCATGCTTGTTTCACCGCTGAAAGATAGAACGAGCACCACTACATCGAAGCCTGCCATGAAATCCAGCGGTTGCAGGTGCTGCAACCGCAAGTTGCTGAAGTGTGGCGCCTCACTTACAAGACCCCGCCGCCGACCAAGCCTCGGACCTTTGTTATTCTTCTCCTGTCCCGGGAGCTTGTGACAGAACCCGCAGGACAACGCTCTTTCATCAACGGTGAGGAGTCACCCTAACGCTTTGGCTCGATCTGACAGCCAGTGTCGCTACCGTTTGACCACCCCGATTGCCCGGCGAAAACCGGTGCCGAAAAGTCCAGAGTTAGAGGACGATATGTCTCGGTCGAGAAAGTGCACGAGACCGATGGCGGGAACCAAGTCGAGTGGCGCATGGCCACGAGCAGTGACGCAGGAGGTGAGTCGCGCAACCCAGACGGAGTCTCATGCCACAGGCAACATCCCGCGCTTCATGACCAACTCGTCACTGCCCAGTCAAATAGCCGTGGACGTGCCCAGTTTCCTGAAGTGGATGGTCAAGCGGTTGTCACAGGGAGTGGGCGGTACTGCCCCTGCTAGCCAAGCATGACATGCATGTCTCCACAGCGGGACGCCAGGGTCAGGATGACTGCTCTGGGCCGCAGGTCGGCGTATCTAACGCTCAGAGCTCATCGTCCGCCCGGCGGTTCTTAATATCGAGCAGCTCGACCTCGAAGACGAGCGTGGACGCAGGGGGAATAACCGGCGGGTGGCCTCGCTCACCTGAAGGATCAGCTCTGCTCGGGTCCCGCGCGTAATACAACAGATGCGCTCACCGTAGGCCATCTCGTGCGGAATGGTCAGCTTGCGCTTCTCGCCAATGCACATGTCAAGGAGACCCTGGTCCCAGCCCTTGATGACCTGGCCGGCGCCGACTGCCCCGTCAGTCCTTGCGGTCCAGGATGAACTCACGGGTGAAGTCGAAGGGCTGGTTACGGTCGAGCGACGAGTCGAACTTGCTTCCGTCACTCGCGAGCGTTCCAGTGTAGCTACAAATCAGCATAAACCCTGCACTGCAGATGAAAGGCGCGACATACTGCATGCTGAGCTTGTCGCCCTTGCGGGACTTGATGGGGCAGGAGTCGGGCTTGTGCTTGACGCCGATCTGGAGCCCGGCCGACTTGGCCGATACGAGCGCGAGAGACGCGAACAGGGCAAAAAGGATCGTACGAAGGGCGTACATCTTTCGAGATGATTTCGGTGAACAGGTAAAGAACTGTGACAAGCTGCTTCTGCACGCTTGCTGTCAATCCCCCACAACGCTAGCAAGCTGCACCGCGCTGGAATGCAGTGTGGGGTCCCGCGGTGCACGCGAGAATTGATCCCGCAAGATCGGTGTACGGCACGCGAGAAGGCGCGTTTCACTTCCTGGGCGGTGCACCGTTCACGACGTCAAAATAGCAGTCTTTCTGCTTCATCCCCCTCAATCACTAGCAGGATGTCCGCGCAGGTGTATAACGACCCGTACGGAGACCAGGCGAGCGCATCGCGGCCAGAGTTTCAGCATGTGCCGAGCACGGAAAAGATTGTCGAGGAGGGCGGCGCGGACGGAAACCTCGGTACTGAGCGATTGAGAAAGGGACGTGCGGGCCTGGACCCCTCGTCTCAGTGGTCGAGCGGTCCTCCGCCACGAAGCACAGGTATCCTACGTATGTGGAGGAAGGACGAGCGAGGCAAGCAGTGGTCGAGGGTGAGGCTTTCACCGGAGACACAGGTGCAGACGTGCTGAATTGGCAGGGCGGTGGCTGGCGGACATTCTTCCGGCTGTGCTGCTGCTGTACGACCGTTGGCATCATTCTGGTCATCAGCGTGCTGCTCACCATGGTCCTGGTAAGCTTGCACTTGTCGATGTAGCTAACGGCAGTACGTGCGCCCGCCTAACCTGAAGCTGCAAAGCATCAATCTCGGCGCCGGCGGTGTCACGCTCGCGACGAGCGGATTCGTCGTGCCTCTAAGCCTGGGCATCAGGTAAGAACCTGACAAGCGCGTTAGTGCTGACGTCCAGTGTCTCGAACCCGAACTGGTTCAACATCGACTTCCCTCAGATCACAGCCAACGTGCGGTACCCCGGCTCGCCGAGCCAGTTCGGCGGAGGCACGCTCAACAACGTCAACTTCGTTGGCTACACCGAGTCCACGTTCCAGTTCCCCTTGATCCTCAAGTGAGAAGCTGTCACACCTTGACCGCGTCAACTTGCTGACAGGGATAGCTACACGACCGCCTTGGATCCCAACCGAGTGATCCTGAACGACCTGATCAGTGAGTGTTTATCAGGAACACGGCTCATCCCCCAGGCAAGTGCGGTGTTGGAACCGGCACGCAGCAGGACATCACGATCAACTACGATCTTCACCTCAAGCTGAGGGTGAGCCCTTTTTCGACAGACAGAGTCCAGCGCTGACCCATCAAGATTGCCGGCGTGGTGATCAGCCCTACTGTGTCCAGCGACGCCAGCTTCGAATGCCCCATCTCCGCCAGTGACATCCAGGTACGCAAGCCTAACAGTTCTGGACGACAGGCTCGCGCTGACCGGCGCAGAAAATCACCGGTGGATCTTCGTCGTAAACAGGAGCCCCCCGTTTCGTAATAGAACCATTTGTATTTCTAGCCGGCGGACCGGCCGGACCGGACCCCGTTTTCGAGCGTACGGCGCCGCATTGCACCGGTGGATTGAGCGGCATGACAGCACATAAAAGACGGCCACATGCATTGCGCTGTAACCCAAACTACCAGCCTCTTCTCCACGCTTTCACTGCACAGCACATACTTATCACCATGGTTGCTAACGGTAACGGTCACGTCCGCACCCTCAAGGCTGGCGTCTGGGCGCCTATCCCCACGTTCTTTGACGACAACGAGGAGATCGGTGAGCTGAGGGCCGAACAACAGGTCCTGACGCGTCGCTGACGGCTCGTAAGACTTCGAGACCTTCAGCGCTCATGTTGTGACCCTGGCCAAGGGCGGCATGCAGCCCGTGGTGTGCGGCTCGATGGGTGAGGCGTTCCACCTGACTGGCGAGGAGCGGCTCGCGCTCTTCTCGGCCGCCCGCAAGGCGCTCGACCAGGCCGGCCTCAACGACACGGTCCTGATCGTCGGAACGTGAGTCACGCGCCTGTGAATGATGGCTCACGAGCAGCGGCGCCAACTCGACCCGAGAGACCATCCGGCTGTGCAAGGCCGCGGCCGAGACCGGCGCGGACGTCGCGATCGTCATTCCTCCCGGATACTTTGCCGGTGCCATGTCCAAGGCTGCGCTCAAGGCGTTCTTCGTCGAGGTCGCAGCTGCGAGCCCGCTCCCGATCATGATGTACAACTACCCCGGCGCCGCTGGCGGCATCGACATGGACTCTGACCTCGTTGGCGAGATCGCGCGCGATGCGCCCAATGTGTGCGGCATTAAGCTGACGTGCGGTGCCGTCGGCAAGCTCGGCCGCATCACCGCCCAGACGGCCACGCCCGCGTTCGCCAAGTTCCCCCGCCAGTCGTCGGCCGCCCCCGACTTTGTGACGCTCGGCGGCTTCGCCGATTTCCTCGCCCCGACGGTCGCCGGCGGCCGCGCCCACGGCGCGATCATGGGTCTCGGTAACATCTACCCGCGATCCATCGCCAAGCTGATGGACCTCGCCCTCGAGGCCCGAACCAACCCCAGCGTCCTGCCCCAGGCGCTCGAGCTCCAGGACCTCGTCTCCGAGGCGGACGCATGCTTCGCCCGCGCAGGCATCGCAGGCACCAAGTGGTACCTCCAGAAGCACAACGGCTACCCTTCGCGCCGCGTCAGGCGGCCCCTCCTGGACTTCGACGACGCTCGAGGAGAGGCTCTCGAGAAGGAGGCCGGCGTCACCCGCCTCATGGAGGTCGAGAAGTCTCTGTAGGACGTGGATTGATCCGGGCACTTTTGTACCAGCATGCATTTGCTTCCGCCTTTTGAGTTCAGAAAGACTCGTGCCCTGCTGTGTCGTTGCGTTTGTACAAGCATGTCGGCGGCGGTTCGGCGGTCGACAGTTGAGATCGGCTCAGCATTCGAGCGGCATGCAATGGCATTCTGCAATCAACGTTTGCGGATGTCATTGAGGCAGGTTGGAGGAGCGAATGACGGCGGCGTGGATCTCCGAGGACACTGGGACCTGCCGGACAGGCGATTCGCCGTGATAGGCCAGTGCAAGGCGGAGCGGAAAGCGCTCGGACCAAGGCATGTGCGGGAGCTAGAGGGGGCCAAGAGTCAGTGGTTGCACTCGCGGTGTGACCCTCTTGCTGAAGCGTTTCAGGCGAGGTGTCGATGTTGCTGTCAAATTCCGGATTCTCGCCCAAGTCCCTCGAGAGAGCGACCGTCTCGGCATTCCCCCTGATACTGGTCCATCTTCCGGGCACTGAAGGCGACGAGCTCCTGGCGGACGTACTCTGGTGGAACAGAGCTATGGCAGACGCACTCGGCAAAGACTACGAGCTCAAGAGGGAGATCCTCAGCTCCGGGCCGCAAATGAGGATATGGCATCAGGGCAAACCATTATGATCGACATCACACTACTCAACTAGTCCGCCATAATACGCCGTCACGGCTTTAAGCTTGTCGCCCACCCATTCTTCCTCGATCTCGACCCATTCGCGGTCCCGCCCGTCCTCGCCCTTCGCTGGCGCCGCAAGCGCAGCCACCTCGGCTATATCGACGTTCCGCGGCAGGAAGAACGCGATGTTGGGCGTCAGGCGCGACGAAATTCGGAACAGTTCGTCCCCTGGTATTGGCAACAGGCTCGACAGGCTGTACTTTGGCGCGAAAGACAAGTATTCCATCCCCCCTACCGAGAAGTCAGCTAGAACACGCGCTCAGCAGGTGGGCATCACGCACCCCATGGTGGGCTCAGAAACACCACGTCCACCTGGACTCTGCTTGTCCGTGCAAAGTCCAGATAGTCTCCATGAATGAATTCTATCCGGTCTGCGACGCCGAGATGTAACGCGTTATGCCGCGCGATCTTGAGACGCGTCAGGTCGTTGTCGATCGCGATCACCCGTTCGCAGGTTTTGGCAAACTCGATGGCGTTCCCGCCTACGCCGCAGAACGCGTCCACGATCACGTCGCATTGACACCGCTGGGCGATCTGCTCCGCAATGGGGTGCGGAGTGATCGAGAACCAGCCAGTGTGGTCGAGCAGCAATGGCCGCTCGTCGTATTTCGGAAAGTATAGCTGTCGCTGATAGTAGTCTGTTGTCAGCCGTGCTCCGCGCGGTTAACACACATTTGATGAGCTCCTTCGGCACCTGAGACGGGAGTGTATACCGTGGGACCAGCGACTCGCAATCCCAAGCAGGGTCATTGGCCGGCTTGTGCGTCAGCCGTTTGCGCTTCTTGGCTGGCGGTTCTGGCTGTGGATCACGATCTGGTGCGGGCTGAGTGGGCAGCAGATGGGTCGCGTCCTGCTGGACCTGAAGGCGGTCCAGGTCACCGGAGTGCTGTGTGCGGATGCGCTGCTTCAGGTCCCACGGTAATGCCACGAACAGGGAACGAGACTGCTTGCTTGCCCGAGGCATGATGATGGGTTGTGATGATGCTCGTTAAGCCAGTTCGGACCAAATATTCAGGTCTCGCGTGGATGGTGCCCCGCAGTCTTGGTTCCAGAGGCGCCAAAGCGTCCAGTTGTATAGGGGTGTTGTTCCGACATGCTGCATCGACGGCTCACTCCATAGCTTTACGGGTGTCAGGCATACACGAACATTGCGCGCTGTCAGGGTGGTCTGACCATTTCAAGAGGTCCGAAGAATGGCTGCCGGCCAGCCGAGTCCCTCTTATCTCGGTAAGATAAGGACGAGTCGATATCCCTGCTATCTATGCGAATGCTTCTGTCAAGCCTGTATCTGGCATCAACGGACATGTATACCTATCGCAGCCGTCTTATGTGCTCTCAGCTCGCGCATGGAGGACATGTCACTATCAGAGCTGGGCAAGTTTCGGCCGATTGTCCGGGCGAGCTCGGCACGAGCCCTCTGCAGCTTTACCGGGTCCCGGCTGTGAGTCCGGATTACCCTTGGATATTCCGCTCCAATCCGCCGTCCTTCGGACAAACCTTGTTCGGTATCGGGTGCGAATGCAGAGAATATCCATCTTCTCCCTGGGCGGGGCGGCGGGCCGAGCAGCTGCTCTGGCCGTGCCTCTGAGGAGGGGCAGCCTCCACAGCGCGCGGGCAATTGCCCGTCGGAGTGGCGGCGCCGCCAAGATAAGTCCCATCGGATGAAGCCGAACACCTCTGGTCGTCTGCGCTCTGGCACGCCTCGTCGCGCGACTGTCGTCGGGTTAGCTATCGCGCCCAAGCGATCAGTCGGGTCAGCTGTTATCGTCTCCCCGGCCCGTCGCGAACCGGTCGTACCCGAACGCGAGCCGACGATCCAGCCCTCTGTGCCTTCATAATGAGCTTCACCTCCCCCCCTCCCCCGCGCTCCCAACGCACGCTCTCTGAAGAGCAGATCCACCCCACTCTGCGTCGATTGTGACCAGCATGTCCGCCAACATTGCAGACGAGAAGACGTTGGGCCGCGATGAGAAGGGCATGCCCATCGTGTCTGCCCTCGAGGTCGATGTGGCAGACGACGAGATGAACCAGGCCGAGGACATCATCAAGGCCGAGCAGAAGTACACGCCCCAGCAGATGAGCCGCCTCCGGTGGAAGATCGATCTCGTGAGTCTTCGCACAGTCAGGGCCGTGGTTGGATATGCGCTGATCAGATAGGTCCTCATGCCCATCATGATGTTCACGTACGGATTGCAATACTCGGACAAGGTGTCGCTGTCGAGCGGTGTGGTCTTCGGCCTCAAGCCCGACACGGGTCTCGTTGGTAACGAATACGCCTTCCTGACTATCTGGTTCTACCTCGCCTACATGATCGGACAGCTGCCGATGCAGTGGGTCCTGCAGAAGGTTCCGCTCGGCAAGGGTCTGGCCGTCACCTGCGTGAGTCGCAGTCCGATGTGTCGCGTGTAACGCGTCCTGATGCACGCGCAGCTGTGCTGGGGTCTTTGCGTCGTGTGCCTGGGTGTGTGCAACAACTACGCTCAGCTTTCGGCGGTTCGGTTCTTGCTCGGCTGGTTCGAGTGCGCCATCACGCCCGGATTCCTGCTCATTGTCGCGTCGTGGTACAAGCGGTCCGAGTCGACACTCCGCTCCTGCCTCTTCTTCTCGATGAACACGTGCTTCAGCATCATCTTCGGTGTCGCCATCTACTTCATCGCCAAGAACGCGCAGGAGAACGGCGGTCCCGCCGGCTGGCGAGTGATTAACTACTTCCTGGGTGTCAGTACGAAGCCATTCATTTCCCCAGTCGAGTGCTGACCAGCGTACAGGCCTTGACCATCTTTGACGGTTTCCTGCTGCTTGCCTTCCTTGGCACGCCAAGGGAAGTGTGGTGGCTCAACAAGGAGCAGAAGGAGATGGCACATGCCCGAATCGTCTCCAACGCCACCGGTGGCGGCGAGCAGCATCCCTGGAAGTGGGAGCAGGTCCGAGAGTGCTTCAGAGACCCCCAGTGGTACTTTGCCATCCGTACGTGACCTCAAACAGCGTCTTGGGCACTGCTGACCGACAGTGTTCAACCTGATGGCGACGATCCCCAACGGAGCGCTCGGCACGTTCCAGGTGCTCATCTTCTCGTCTTTCGGCTTTGATGCCCTCGGCTCCATCCTCTACGGTCTGCCTTCGAGCGCGATTGGCTGCGTGTTCATCATCATCTCCGCGCTTGTCGTCACCAAGTGGCCTCGCATGCGATTCGTCGTCGCCGTCGTCATGAACATTGTGCCCATGTGCGTGTTCCTGTACGTCGGCCTCGTCGATGCCGGCAAGTGGCACAAGTGGGCGTGCTTCTCGTTTGTCTCCGTCTTCGCCATCTCGACGTTCATGCTCTGGTCGATCATCCCCATCAACACCGCCGGCCGAACCAAGAAGTCGTTCATGTCCGCCTGCGTCTTCGTCGCCTACTGCGCCGGCAACATCGTCGGCAGCCAGATCTTCCTGCCTTCGGACGCGCCAAAGTACCTCAAGGGCCTGACCGCTTGCGCCATCGTCATGGCCGTCAACACGATCAATATGATTGGCTGGTACATGTACTACCGCTGGACCAACGCAAAGCGCGAGCAGGCGTTCCAGGACTCGGGCATGTCCATGGAGGAGCGCGTCCACCTCAACAAGCTCGCCGGCGAGACCGACCTCACCGACTTGCGTGAGTACCCCTTCTCTCTGCGAGGCGCATAATACTGATGATTCCTTCAGAGAACCCTCACTTCCGGTACACATGCTAGATGAGCTGCATCTAAAACGGCTTTGTCACGAATTGTCTTCGGTATCATTGGTTGTCTACCTTCCGAGTTGTCTAGTCACGAGTTCGAATTTAGTTGAAAAAGAGTCATGCCCTATTATGCATCTAGTCGCCTGTTAATACCGCCCAGCAGAGTCTTGATGATCAAATCAGACGACATGGCTTCACCCCGGAAAGGGACCGTGTCTACCATGTCGCGCACGCCATGAGTGGCAGATAGACTGTCGTCTAGGTGCTGCAGTGTTTCTCGGGACTGGAGTCAGCGCGCAACTCTGCCAACTGACTCACGTCCACATCGTCTCCTATCTGTAAAAATTGCACGCCAAGCTGCGCAGGAGGATATGAGTTCTGGTCAAGCTGTTTAAGGTCAGTGCGTTAGTAAGACAGAGAGAAAAAACAACTCGCCCTCTGCGCGCAATTGACAATGGCCTCCTGCGTCTCGGCTTTCTGAGCGAAGTCTGTCGCTTAGCATTGCTGCGGTTCATCGACTCACGTCCATCAGTAATAACGACCAAGTTCATAGGTCGCTCGGTGCTGAAACGCTCCAGTCGGTTCATGTAGTCCTGAAGGATGGTTGCGAGCCGTGCCGCCGTTCTGGAGATGAGCGCGGCTCCCACTGCCTAGACTTACGAAGCCTGGCCTCGGGGCTTCAGCCCTCCAAAAATCTCCTCCACATCCTGCGAATCGTGAAGCTCTTTGCCGACGCGCTTGCTGTTGACAAAGTAAACGTCGACGCCTCGGCTCGAGTACTTGGCTGCCACCTCAGCCACATCCATGAGTGCGGTCTTGGCTTGCTCCCATCGTTCGCCCGTCATTGTCGATCCGTCGTCGACCAGGAAAACTGTGTCGAAGGACCGCAATGTGGCCAATGGGTCATCGGACACGCCCGGCGGTGGACCTGGTGGTGGGTCGTTCGTCGGTTCTGCGTGCTCCGCCAGGTACGCCGTTCTCGACGATCCCGGGGACTCGCGCGTTGTTGGGTCTTGAGGAGACAAGAACGGATTCTTGCTCTGCATAGACGGACGAGATGACGAAGACTGGGCGATGTCCGGTTGTAAGATGGCGAGATCGGCGAACGCGCCGGTCATGCCGTTGGCACTCACTGGCCGGCGCTCTGGCAGTGCTGGTGGCGACGACGGACCGGGGGTGGGTCTGCTGGTAGACGGAGCCGGGCCAGCGTCCGGCTCCTCGGACACAGCTGGGAGGCGCTCGGGGTTTGCCTCGGACAGGCTGCGTCGAATCGCCTCTTCCAGCTCGATTCGCTCCCGCTCGGTCTGGAGACTCATCCGCTGCGCCTCGCTCAGCTCGCTCTCCTCGATGGCTTGTCGAGTGACATTGTCGTCAGCCGCCGGCGGCGACGGCTGAGACACGTTTGAAGCCCTTCGTAGTCTCTCGGATGACCGGCGCCCCGTGACAGCCGGAGAGGCCGGCGCAGCGGGCCGTGAGCTCTCGCTGGAAATACGCCCGTTGGCTTCCGCCTCGGCCGCGAGGCGTTCCTGCAGAATGCGTGTGGAATCGGGTTCCGGGTCGTTGGCAGCATAAGGCGGTGGAGGAAGCTCAGAGTCGTCCTCCACACGGCTGACCGGAGCGGCAGTCGTGTTGGCGCGAGTCATCCGTACGGGGTTGGTGGCGGGTCGCGGCGACTGTTGCGACGCTGTCCGTCCCAGCGGCGCTGGGGCTAGCCTCATGGGTCCGGGAGAATAGTTGCTCGGGACGAGACCTCCCGGAGACACCCTGGATCGTCGAAACCCCTTCTCTTGCCTGACCTCCGCGAACTGCTGAATATAGCCAGGCAGCTGGCCATCAGCCATCTCATCTGTCGTAGTATGCGTACCTCGAGCTCCAGGATCTCTAGCTTCCAGTCAATCTCCTGCTTCGTCCGGCCGTGGGACTCTTTGCAGAATATATAAGATCGTATAACCTCCTTGACGTATCTGGCTGTCAGCTGGACGTCGCCTCCAGAGAGCTCACTCGGGGTCCCGCGCCAAACGGTGGTCGAGGGCATAATGGACACTAGCGTTTGTAACCATCTGGCCGACCCTGTAGCGCTGTGGGTTCAGTATAGCGCCTGGATGGATAGCCTACCTGGCCTGGCCGCAGCATGGTCTGGCCCAGCATGGTGTGTGTGTTGCTAAGAAGACGACTGGCGGTGCAATGCGTTTACATAGAGTGAGACTGCCGGATGCAGCGTCACAGCCGCCTTGTTCTCGGAAATAGGTACGTAACACGCGCTAAAACCGTCCCTTGAAACAACATCCTCTTCCCGTTCCTCTCTCACTTCAATTACACCACGCGTTATGAGCTTAGCCGGTCCAAGTCAAGCGCCTGCGCAACCGCGACGGCCAGAGGAGACCAGGAAGGCGCCGCGGCCTCCGCTCCCACCACCGCATGTGCTGGCACAGCTCGTGCCGGATTCGCCGGCCTTTAACGAGCTCATCAAGCTCGAGCAGAAGCTTGATTGGACGTTGTTGCGAAAGAAAGCAGAGATCAACGACGCGCTCGGCAAGCCTGTCAGGGTGAGCTACTATGCCATCTCAGAGGGCTGATGACAGGTCAAACGCACGCTCCGGGTATACGTGTCCAACACGGCGCACGACCAGCCTTGGCAGAACGCGTTGAGCGCGCCGGATCTTGACACGGGCAAAGGGATCCCAGGATGGGTCCTCAAAGTGGAGGGTCGGCTTCTGGACGTGAGTTGCCATCAATGAGTGTCACTAACTGTAGTCTGGTAACTCTCGGCTCGACAAGACGCGGAGAAAGTTCTCCAGCTTCGTGCGGATGGCCGCCATTGACTTTGATGAGCGTGAAGTGCCTGCTTTCCCCGAAGGCAACATCGTCGAGGTAGGCCGGATGCGTCGATAACGACTGACCGTTAGTGGCACCCCAAAGACACACAGCCCCCAATGGATGGGTTCGAGGTGTCTCGAAGGGGCGACGCGAACGTTCCTTGCCGGATCGCCCTGCACATCAACCACTTCCCTGAACGGTTCAAGCTTGCACACCCCCTCGACAAACTGCTTGGCATGAAGGAGGCGACGCGCTCAGAGGCCATGAGTGCAATGTGGAAGTTTGTCAAGACCGTGGGAGCGCAGGACAAGGAGGATGGGTCCATGGTCCGCCCCGTGGGAGGCGTAGAGCAGGTATGCTGCTCAGGCAATTAACGTTGGCTTTGACTGACGAGGTAGCTGCTCGCCGCCGGTTCAGAAGGATTGCCTTTCTTCCAGCTGCCAGAGTTGGTGCAGCGGTACCTCATGCACCCGGAGCCGGTCATCATCCCGTACACGGTTCGTGTTGACCAGGACTACAACTTCCACCCGAAGTGCTTCGACATCCCCATCGAGATCGAGGACCCTCTCAAGTCCAAGATGTCTCAAATAGTGGCGAGCTTCGAGGGCGAAGAGGGCAAAGAGATTGTCAAGCTCGAGGACAAAGTCGCCGAGCTGGCGTACTTTGCCAGGGATCTCAAGCAGAAGCGCGATTTCCTCGAATCATTCAGGTACGTCCGCGGGCAAAGCCCTGAGGGATGAAGTTGACGAGACAGCGCGGATCCACAGGCGTTCATCCAGAATTGGCTCGCCGCTCAGGCGAGGGATCTCGACCAGATGCTGGGGTATCAAATCGGTGTCAACAGCATCAACGGTGGCTCGGTCAAGGAAGAGGATCTGCGGCGAAGCGACCTGTTCAACCTGCCCTGGGTGGACGAAGCCGTCACGGTTCACGAGGCCAGCAGAATGGAGGCCGAGCGGCGCGCACGATAATTGGGTTGTACATGCACATCATACTCTGAAACGCCTGCTACTTCAGCTCCATCATGTGAGAGGGGGTATCAGAGGGTACTCACCTTCCGCTGCCTTTTGAGAAGAAGGTTTTGAGGATCCAGATCTGAACGAACGACATGCCAACAATGACCACCGCCTCGAGCACGGTGAACCAGAAGATGCGCGACTGCGTTGACAGCACGGTCGAGTAGTTCCGGTGATGTCTCGTGTGGAAGCTGGTGGTCAGATAGGCCCATCTCAGGTATGTCCGATGGCTACTCACTACTTCTGGGTACGGGTGATGCTGCTGAGCAGGCCACTGATCTTGTAGGTGCTCTCCTCTAGCGCCGAGGTATGCTCCTTCAACGGCGCTTGCTGGGCAGACAGCGCTCTCCGGGGTTCCGACTCGACCATGATACTGCTGATCAACGCCGCCTCACTGCTTGTTACGATGAGGCTCACTCAAAGTCCAGTAGCTTGTCCGTCGCCGATGCCTCGTTCTCGAAGCAGAACGAGTATTCGCCAATCTTGTTGGCAGTGAAGATGTAGTCGCCCTGGCGCTCGTTGTTCCCCTCGAGCAGGACCTTGTCGTCCGGGTCCATCACGACATAGTCCACCTCGAATGATCCTCCTGACTGCACGGCAAAGTAGAAGCCTGCGCAACGGTCAGCCAAAGGTGGTCCAGGTCGGTCGGGCGATTAGGCTGGCACGTACCGACTTTCTCGCCGACTCCGTCGACGTCGGCGTAGTAGCACGAGCGCTCGTTGGCGTTCAGCAAGGCAGTCAAGGCCGTGGCATGGACCTGGTACGCCAGGACAAGGCCCAGCACTGCTGCCGCCCAGGCCTTCATCGTGCTTGATAGGATAGCTACAGCGTCAAAGCACACCTGTATAGGAACGAGCAAGTACAGCCAGCGTGTCACCTTTTGGTTCCGACGGCATGTCTCGGTCACGTCACGTAATTCGGCCACTTGGGCGGTCCATCCTTGTGATTGCTCCTTCTCCGCACTTGCATCTCCTGAAGAGACAGCAAAGCACCATGTCTTCCGCTTGGGACAACGCGAGACGACATGCTCGGGCGCTCGAGACCGCTCTCGACGGTAAGCTCGCCTCGTACTCGAAACTGGCGGCGACGATTTCCCGCACCCACGGCGGAAGCGATGAGGGCGACGACGGTGCAGGCGGTTACAAGCTCGTCGAGGAGGAGATTGAGGAGTTGCTAGAGAAGGTAGTTCCGACCCCACAGCTCATAAGGGTGCATACTCATTTAGTAGCTCGAACAGGCAATTGACGACCTGATGAGTCTGATCAACTCGCCTTCACAGCCTCCCTCGGCATCGATGCAACATGCCGCTTCCCGGCATAGGGACAACCTAGACGATTACCGGCGCGACTTCAACAGAACACGGGTAAGTTGCCTCCGGAGTGGACATACGCTGACGTTCAGGACCACATCCAGCAGTCAATCCAGCGCCAGAATCTTCTCGGTTCAGTGCGGAAAGATATCAGGTCGGTGAATCGGAACGGGCCGAGAGGTCGAGCTCACCAGGACAGCGACTACAAGACGGCCATGTCGTCGCAGACCGATGCGCTCCTACAGGAGCGTGGCAGGATCGACTCGAGCCACAGGATGATGGACGACACATTGAAGTGAGTAAGAGACCCCTGAAGGGGCTGACGACTGTAGTCAAGCATATGCTACTCGGGAAGACTTCGCCTCACAGCGATCAACCCTTGCCAGCATCGAGTCCAGGATTAGCGGCACCCTGAACCAGCTACCAGGGATCAACAACCTCATATCGATGATCCACTCGCGGCGGAGAAGGGACACGATCATCATGGGCTGTGTTGTGGCTGGATGTGTGCTGTTACTGCTCGGATACATGTTTGGGTTCTAGCTATGATACATGTTTTAGTAGTCATCACCTCTCGAGACCACCTCCTTGCATGTTGGACGGAGCAAGATCGTGTGTTCCTGGGATATCAGCCCCATTCCGGGGAGTATTAATGGGTACTCACGTATTGTGCGGTCATGGCGCCGGGTTGAGGATCCACGAGAGGCGGGTAGTCTGCAACCACGCGCTCGCGAACGAGTGTGTTGAGCTGCATCGTCAGCTCGACTCATGCAAGGCCGACTCACCGCCAGAAGGTAGTTCTTCTCCCCAATGTGGTCCAAGTACCGACGGCAGAAGGGCAGGGTGCCAAAGTTCTTCTTAATCGACTTGAGAAGCGTCTTGGCTGATTGATGGCTTGATGTCAGTGAGTTGAACTCAGGTACGGGACTCACTGAAGAGTGTATCGCTCCGGCATGTGAGGGTTCAGCGAGTAGTGGCTGCAAGTCCCTTCCTCGATGACACGCCCACGACCCGTGCTACC
Organism: Cutaneotrichosporon sp. M94-02A; assembly: GCA_037040355.1. Lineage (NCBI taxonomy): Eukaryota > Fungi > Basidiomycota > Tremellomycetes > Trichosporonales > Trichosporonaceae > Cutaneotrichosporon > Cutaneotrichosporon sp. M94-02A. The sequence goes on from JAXQGU010000048.1 coordinate 77,062, forward strand.
GAACGTCTCGATGGCGTAGTATTCGCCCTCCTCCATCTTGATCTCATCCCTGTCGGATCCGTGGTGTTTGACGATCGGAACTGACTTGCCGGCCTTGCCGTTGTAGCCCCCATGGATACTATATGGCGCAATCGAATGGCCGTTCAGGTTGGAGATGGACTTGACCTGATGCGTCTTGCCTCCAACCTCGACCTCGTAGCTTTCCATGACCTCTTGGATGGCATCGCCAATATCGCAAAGTCTGACATCGATGCCCGCTTCCTGTACGGTCAGAAGTGTCCCTTATCATGGAGCCTTACCTTGATACCCGTATTGGTCGCATCCTTCACGGCTTCGAGTAACCGGTCCCACGTATGCTCAAAAGACAGGGTGAAAGCCGAGTCGACGATGCGTCCGTTAACATGTACTCCGAAGTCGACCTTCATTACGTCCGCGGCCTGCAGGACTTTGGTGTCTCCGGCGTTTGGTGTGTAGTGCGCAGCGACCTCGTTGACCGAAAGACCTGTTGGGAAGCCGATACCGCTCTCGAGACCGCTCTCCTCAACCAAAGCTCGCGTGCCATCCTCGATCATGTTGGCGATCTCAATCATCGTCATACCGGGCTTGATGTTCTGCTGAGCGTACCGTCGAACCTGGCGATGCACCTCGGCTGCCCGCCGAATGTTTTGGTAATTGGTCGAAGGGTCCTCCTGCGCCAACCGTTCGCGTTCTCGAGCTTCCTCGGATGTCGTCCTTGGCGTCGGGCTGTTCCCGGGTCAGACCGGTCCGCCTGCGCGCCAACAGTACTCACTAATCGACTTCCTCGCCCACAGGGAATACGCCATTCTTGAAGATCTTCCTGAGACCGACACGGGGCGGGTCAGACTGGGTGACAGTTGTCTTCTTCTTCTTGGCTAATGGTCAGCAAGCACCAACGGTATGGCTCACGCTTCTTCTTTTTCTTCTTCTTCTGTGCATCGCCAGCGGTCGCTACGCCAGCCTCGCCCTCGCCATCCTCCTCGTCATCGTCCTCCACATCCTCGACCTTCGGGTCCAGTGACAGCTCCTCGATGGCCACAGGAGACATGGCTAAGGCGTTAGCCCTAACTCGGTTGGCAAAGGAGTGAACGGGGGGGCGTTGGTTCAAGCAGGCCTCAGCTGTCAAAAGTGTCTTCTGAGCTTCGCTCGGAAGTCTAACATACCAGAGATGACGGTACATCATAGGCCAGGGAGAGTAGGGCATGGAACGATCATGGACGGAACGCTGAACTCACCTCCTTGACGGCGAAATTGAACGCTCAAGTGAGAGTTGAAGATTCAAAATTGCGAATTACGGAAAATTGGTTCATCACCATGTCCGTCGAGATCACCTACAACATCGTTCCTCCCAGCGGGACACCGCAAGTGGCCGAGACAACGTCAACTATCAGCTGCAGCAAACCTGGAGAACCGCACTATGCAGGCGTTATCTCGGCGCTGCGCGATGCTCAACAACAGCTCAATGCCCGCTTGACAACCTGGAAAGACGCCATAGGAGACTCGGAGAAAGCCAAGGAGGATGTCGGCGTGGTGGGCTATGGGCAGGGCAAGGCTTCAAGAGCCAGCCGAGACATAGGACAGACTGCAGGACATGCGGGGACGAACGCTGAGGACGACGAGGACGACAGTGAAGACGAATGATGACGGGTGGGTCACGGCGACGATGCAGTAGCAGAGGGGTTCAATCTGATGATGCAGTGTCCACCGAGTCCCCTGCAAGCGAATCATTCGACCCACATCAGACTGCGGTCGAATGATTCCAAGCATCAAGAGCAGCGAGTCCGCAGCGGGCATCTCGAGTCCCGCGAAGCACCACCAAAGATTCGAAGAGTTGTATAGCATGTATCACCTTTTGCTGTCCCGTGAATCGTTCAGTAAGATTCACTGCATCATGCTTCAACCAACGACGAGCATGGTTTCCCGACCTGTGTTCCACGTATGGAAGGGGAAGATAGCTGCTGAAAGGATGGAACTGTCCAGTCGAGTTGACGTATTCTGTCCGGTCGGGCCCCGCCGGTTAACTTGAGCACTTCGGATCGTCCAAGACTGCGCTTTGTTCTTCAACTCGCCATGGGCGCATTACTATCGATTCCGCTCCTTGGGGGGCTGGGAACTCTCGGATCGTCCCTCTTCTCGGGATGCATGGTGTTCATGGGTGGGTCGTGCGTCATGAGTGCATGGCTGACCGACAGGCGGAACCGCCGCCTCGGCATTCTGCAAGTCGTGCAACTGTAATAGCTCGATCGCTACCCGAGTTGGCTATGGGGTACGTGTACAGCAGAGAGTGGGCTGACGCCAGCTCATATTCGCCCTGTCCTCCATGCTGGCATATTTGTCTCGAACAGACATCGCCATCCGGCAAATCGAGAAGCTCAGCTGGGACTGGATCAAGATGGACTGCTCGGGCGGCAAATGCTACGGCCTGTTGGCGGTACGTCTGGGTTGTCTTGGCGGGATACTCATGGGCAGGTGCACCGATTCTGCTTCGCCTTGGCCTTGTTTCACTTGCTTCTATCGGCCTCTCTGGTTGGCGTCCACTCGACTAAAACCAAGCGGGCGGCGATTCAGAATGGGTGGGTGTCTACCGATGATCAAAGGAATGGCGACTGATTCCCCCAGGTGGTGGGGTCTCAAGCTCATCCTCTATTTTGCGCTATCGTTCCTGGCCTTTCTCATCCCGAACGAGTTCTTCATGGCCTACGGGTCGTACGTCGCTCCTATCGGCGCGTTCCTGTTCATCCTCATCGGTCTCGTCCTCCTGGTCGACTTCGCGCACAGCTGGTCGGAGACGTGTTTGGAGAACTGGGAGCGGTCAGACTCCAATTTGTGGCAATTCATCCTGGTCGGCTCGACATTTGGTCTCTTCGCCGTCACCATCACACTCACCACGCTTCTATACGTCTTCTTCGCCGGTTCCGGTTGCGGCACGAACACGTTCTTCATCACCGTGAATCTCGTCCTCGCACTCATCACGACAGTCCTAGCCATTTCGCGTCCGGTGCAGGAGGCAAACCCTAAAAGCGGCTTGACGCAGGCCTCGCTAGTCGCCGCCTATTGCACCTACCTGACGGGGTCGGCGGTTGTCAACCACTCGGACTCTGGACACTGCAATCCTCTTCAAGCCAGCGGCGGTACCAAGACGACGACAGTCGTAATCGGCGCCTTGTTCACTTTCCTGGCCATTGCTTACTCGACCACCCGCGCGGCCACGCAGTCTAAAGCCCTCAGCGGACGGAAACAGATCGTGCTGCCGGAGGAGGAGGACGGCGAAGTCCGGCTGGTCACGAACCAGCCCAAGGGCCGACGGGACGAGATGCGCTACCAGGCCATCCTTGCGGCAGTCAACGCGGGCTCCCTTCCTGCCTCGGTGCTGGACGAGCCCGAAGACGATGACGACGAGATCGAAGCAACCATCGGCGAGGAGCGAGACGACGAACGAGGCGGGACCAAGTACAACGTAAGTGCCACTACCCGAATACGGGCTGACTGCAGTACTCCTGGTTCCATATCATCTTCGTGATGGCGGCCATGTATGTTGCTGGGCTGCTGACAGACTGGGCAATCATCTCGACATCGCCCCTACCCTCGAGCGAACCACTGGGAGCCACCGTGGTTGACGATGGGCCTGACGTGTACATTGGTCGATCCGAGACGACGATGTGGATGCGCGTTATCAGCACGTGGTGCTGCTATGCGCTGTACTCGTGGAGCTTGTGAGTCACGCCTCGTGTGATAACGGTCAAGCTTTACTGACACGTCAGGCTGGCACCCGTCGTACTGCCTGACCGTTTTGAGTAATTTTATGCTTTTATCCCATGACACGCCATCTGCGCCACCGTGGCTATCTCTCAGGGGCGGTGCCTTCTTGTCCGGACCCTACGCCGTGACGCCGGGGTTGTCGCCGAGGCCGCGTTATTGGGGCGATACGCCTGCGAGACGCGTGGGATACCACTTACAGTAGTGGTGCGATTTTCGGGGTGCTATGTCTCATGCAGTGGGCTGTTCACATCGGTTACAGTAAGGGTTTATGCTTAGGGGGATGCGACCGTGGTATGGAGCACGTCGTACCCTGTCTTGGGCGTATAAGCCACACTCCGCTCTAGATTACCGCCCAGCATTCGAACCCACAGGGTGGTGAGAAACCTTGACCCCTCTGGTGCGAACTGTCGCTGGGTTGCCACGCTAGCGTGAGGACGTGGGCCTCTGCAAATTGGCAGATCCTCGCTCGTTAGTCTCATCATCGTACCTTGATAAATCGGCCATCACATCTCATTCGCACCAAACACTCTCGTCTCAGTACATATACAGTCAACACCACACCAGGCGCAGTCACCCCCTTGCTGCACATCTTTCGCCATGTTCGCCATGACCGGCGTGCGACTCGTCGCGCTTGCCCTTATCGGCTCCATCCTGGCATCTGCTGCCCCCGCCCCTCAAGCAAATACGGTCGACACCGCTAAGCGTGCAGGCCCATCGCTGCGTCGGCGTATGGGTACTCGAGCGGTCTCGAAGGGTAGCACTTCAGCCGAGCCCAAGGATTTCTCCACGTTCCTCTGCCCTACCGGATCATACGCCTGCCCCGCTGTCGACGATCTCAGCTCTGTCACGCCCGAGTCGGCCGCGGATTTGACAGCGTCCCTCACCAGTCTGGCGGACTGGATGACGACCGGCTTCGAGTGCGTCGAGTTCGACACCGAGCTCAGTCAATGCGGAGGATGCCTCTCATTAGGCAATGGGTGAGTTGCGACGCGATGTCGCAGTGCTGACTGGTCAGACAAGATTGTACAACCATTGCCAACGCCCGAGCGACGGGCTGCGAACGTGGTTCCTGCGTCGTCTATTCCTGCTTCGACGGGTGGAACATCGCTAGCGACGGCAAGACGTGCGTGCGGCCATGAGGTGCTGCCAACGGCTTCTCCGAACGAGGAACAATACGCATCTATCGGCAAACGCCATGGACACTATCATCATCGAATAACGGACAATCCATACTGTGCACAGCACGATGTATCAACTACTTCTTCTTGCTCAGGTTGACCTTAACTGGCTTTGCCCGCATACCCTCACGCGCGCCGCCGCGCGCGCCACGATCCTGCTCAAAAGCACTGCCCTTCTTCGACTTTCCGGACTTCGACTTGGCCCCCTTCCGGCCGGTGGTCTGTGGCAAGGCTTGAGTGATCTTGACGGGCCGAGCAGTCTTCTTGGCCGCTCGAATGGCGGCAGCCGCTCGGTTGTCCTTCTCGTCCTCTTCGTTGGCCATCTTTCTCCGCTTCAGCTTGCGCGAGAGGCCGTCGTACTTGTCGCGCTTGATCTTCGGTGCCGCCTTCGCCTCAGGAGGCGCTGGCTTAGAAGCTTGCTTGGCTGCCTGCTTCTCCTTCTCGGTCTGGAACCAGGTGCGAGCCGGGCGCGAGAAGATCTCGCTCTCGTGCTCGACCATGTTCTGGCCCTTGCGCAACTGCATCTCGGCCGTGCGGATCGCCTTTTCCTCCTTCTCCTCAAGCAAGACCTGCTGAATCTCGTCCTTGAGTCCTTCGACTTTAGCCGCCATAGCCGAGATAGCGTCCGCCGAGATGACTCGGTGTCTGATCTGATCCGCGGGAGACTGCTTGATCGCCGCCTTGAGCATTTTACGGTCCGCCTCGCCAACCAACGTGATAGACCTGCCGTCAGCGCAGTCTGCTAAGCAATAACTCACCGTCCCTTCCGCCCGGCTCGGGCAGTACGACCGACTCTGTGGGTGTATTGAGCGAGCTGATTGGGCATGTCGTAGTTGATGACAGTCTCAACGCCCTTGATGTCCAGTCCTCGTGATGCAAGGTCGGTAGCTAAGAGATAATCGACCTTTCCAGCCTTGAACGAAGTCAAAGCCGATAGACGCTGCCGTCAGCGCTGATCGATGTCCCGGGTCTCACCTGCTCCTGAGTGAGGTTGCCATGAAGCTCGGCGGCCTTGTAGCCGCAAAGACCAAATACCACGCGCATCTGGTGAGCCAGGGCTTTGCTCCTGAAGAAGATGATACACCGGTGCTGGAACGTCCGGCAAAGGGAGAGGAGGGCGGGGGTCCTGACATCGTCGGACCTCACGCGGACAAACTCTTGCGTCAGTCCTTTTGCTGTCGACCGCTTCTTGTCGACGAAAACGCGGATCGGCTTATCCAGACTGAGCTTCACCAGCTCGTCCACAGAGTCCGTCATCGTCGCGGAGAACAGCATCGTTTGCCGGGAACGCGGGCAAGCCTTGATGATCTCCTCGAGTTCGTCGGTGAATCCAGTCTCGAGCATTCGGTCCGCCTCGTCGATGACCAAAATATCCAAGGCCGAGAGCGTGAACGATGGGGTGTTGGTCAAGTGATCGATCAGTCGACCCGGTGTGGCGATGAGAATGTCCGGCAGCGTACGCAGGGCGTGAGCTTGAGCGTTCAAGGACAAGCCGCCGACGAGCAGGGCGAATCGGATGTCAAGGCCGGAATGAGTCGTGATCGCCTTGCCGACAGCCTCGCACTGGACCGCCAGTTCTCGAGTGGGACAGAGGACGAGTACTCGAGTCGCCTGTCCGGCATTCGATCTGTCGCGGTAGCAGAGTCGCTCGAGGATGGGGATCATGAATGCTGCAGTCTTGCCGGAACCCGTCACGGCCGAGCCGAGCACGTCTCGACCCAGCAGCGCGAGCGGAATAGCCCGAGCTTGAATCGGAGTAGGCGTGTTGAGCGAAAGGGCGGAGAGCGCTCGCAAGATCGGGCGCGAGAGGTTCATGGCCGCAAAAGAGGTGGGAAGCGTGGGATCAACCTCGGCATCGTCGAAAAATGCGTCCTTGCGGGCCTCTTCCGCCTCGTCCACCACAGACTCAGCGTCTGAATCAGATTCACCAGCATCGGACTCGGCATCGACTTCCTCGTCCTCGTCCTCGTCCCCCTCATCACTGAACGACTCCGCGTCTTCATCACCAGAGGCCTCATCATCCTCTTCCACATCGTCATCCTCCATATCCACGTTGCTGGATGCATCTCCGTCGTCGTTGTCGTCGTCGTCGTTCTCCTCCTCGCGGACCCTTTTTCGGTCTTTGTACGCCTCCAGGCGCTTTCCAGTCCGTCTCTCGATGATGTCGTCGACATCAACAACCTAATGTCAGCCGATTTTTGCGGATGCGGCTTACCTGACCAGCGCCTTTGACCTCATCCTCGGCCCACAGATCCAGCCCCTTGGTCCTGCCTCCGTCGGCCTCGAACTCGAAGGCCGGGTCTAGGTCGTTCTGCGCTGGAGTGGCCGCACGGGCCATGCGGTTCGACTCTCCACCATAGGTTGACTCATCATCCGAGTCTATCGTTGTGATGAAATCCCGCATGTCGGCGTTGGTACGTATATGAGATGCTGGGATGAACACCGCTCGAGATGATATTTAGTGCGCGCTTGATGGATGAAATTTAAGCAGCGGTGCCTGACGGTTTGATGCCGAGAGCGCGGGGCGAGCGGGGAGATTATTTTGATTTCAGAGGATTGGTATGGCTTTCTCGCATCAAGCAGCAACCATGTCCTCGGTCAGCTCAGACGATGGCTGCTCGGATTGGGCATCCGACTTCGGCGCAGCCCTACAGACCAAATCCTTGTTTGACAAGACCTTGCTCGAAAGTCCCGAAGCAGCCTTGAAATACGATCAGGAGACACATGGGTTCAACCTGCGGGACCGCAAGCTGGACATGTATGCCCGGCTCAGGTTGATCAACTGCATCAGGAAGCGTGGCCTGTCCCCAACAGAGGCAAACAAGCTTCAGGAGGCGGACTTCGAGGACGAGGCATATTATGTCCCAGTCATCCCTGATGACCCTCTGCTTCGTGAGCAAATACTCGTGTAGCAGGCAAGCTGACATTAGAATACGACCTAGAGGAGGAAGAAGACGCTGAAGAGGAGGCAGACGTGAATGTCCAATTGGAACAAGCAAGGCTCGCCATAGCCCGACTGCAGACGATGGTCGACGCAGAGGACACGCCTGTGGAGCGGGACGACGACACACATTACTTCGAGAGCTACGCTGGAAATGGTGGGTTCGCAGCATGTCGTGATCTGATGCCATCAAGACATCCATGAGGTCATGCTCAAAGACACGACGAGAACTGTATCTTATGGTCGATACATTCAGCAGGCGGTCCGGGGTAAGGTAGTGATGGACGTGGGTTGCGGTACCGGCATTCTATCAAGTGAGTCACGCTCGGCGGGTTGTGCTGATGGTAGTGATTGCGGCGAAGGCTGGGGCCGAGCACGTGTACGCTATCGAGGCGTCCGGTCTCGCCAAAAAGGCGGAGGAGAATGTCAGGAAGAATGGTCTTAGCAGCAGAATCACGTGAGTTGTGTCTGAGGGCCATATCTGACGACAGTGTCATCCGAAGCAAGGTGGAGAAGCTTGACCTCGACGTCAAGGTGGACATCATCATCAGCGAATGGATGGTGAGTCCTTCGATGATAGTCGAGCTTACCGCCAGGGATACATGCTGCTCTACGAGTCGATGCTGGACTCGGTCCTTTGGTGAGTCCCCACGACAACGGCACTGACGGCCAGGGCTCGAGACCGGTTCCTGAAGGACGGGGGCGTCATGGCGCCGTCTTACACCCGCCTGATCATTAGTGGAATCACTGGGGAGGGGACCTGGAAGGAGCAGGTCGCGTTCTGGGATAATGTCTACGGTGCGGATCGAGATATTCGCGGAGCTGACTCTCAGGCTTTGATATGACGTCGATGTCCGGTGTCTACTTCGACGAGGGCATAGTGGAGACCGTCGATGCCAAGGAGGTCATCACGGACGATGCGATTCTTAAGGTCAGAATCCTCACAAGACGTCCCACTGCGAGGTACTGATAATAGCAGGAAATCGATTCGGGGGTCGCGACTGCCCGGGATCTGGACTTTGAAGCTACTTTCAAGCTTACAGCAACGCAAGATGGGGAAATGCGGGCATTCCTGACCCACTTCGACACCTTTTTTGGGATTGAGAAGCCCGGCGAGGTCGACACCTCTAGGATAGGTGATGAGTACGCCCTCGAGCCTTTTGAGGGCAAGGTTAGCTTCACGACTGGCCCTCGAGGCAAAGAGACGCATTGGAAGCAGGTCTCCTTCCTGTTGAAGGAGCCATTGCGCCTAAAGAAGGGTTCGTACCCCGATGGTTCGTGCTTACTGACAATGCAGGCGACACCATCGAAGGGAAGTTCTTCTGCAGGAAAGCGGACAGCAACTCGCGGGAGCTTGACATTGAGATCCACATTGGGGACAGCTGGCATCTGTACAAGGTCCGATAGACGGGCACTCTACCGCACGATGCAAAGAGTTACCGATACAATGAAGTGTAGCAGAAGTCTATGGTATCTGAGCTCTGCAAGCTTCCTCTATATTGGTACTCGACCCGGAAATCTTCGTGGCTTCGGACTCTTCTCTTATCTCCGCCGATATCCGGCTGGCATCGAGGGATTGAGTGAAGCAATTATCACATATCCACCGCACGACGATGCTTGACGCCGCAGAGTGGTTATTTTGTCGACTCGACCTGCTCGGTCAGGCTTGTGCGATAGAGGGGGTCCGAGCGACCTGTAGATGCTTGCGGGCCTTGTATCGCAATTCCTTCAGTCTCCGAATATCGTTTAAAGACTCCTCTGTTCGAGTGGAACATCCGCCAAATATTCCTTAGCCACGGTCTACGTCGAACATCCGGCCTTTCACTGGCTGAAGGGAGAGGCGTATTCAATGCCCATACACGAATGGCGGATACTTCAAGGTACCCTCGACTGAAGGCTCTATGTTCCAGCTCAAGCCTCTCCTCCTGTTACTCGAGAAGCGGACCCATGCACTGACGGCGTCAAGAAGCCGAAGTACTGTACAGATGCAGGTTTCGACCGGCGCGCCACCGACGCGTTTGCCACTTTTCAACACGTAATCTCATGTTCCAGATCTCGCACGCCCGATTCCAGCGATTAATCCCCGCTCATGCTTTCACTCTTCAATCATCCATGGCGAGAGCATGTCTGCCGATGAGCACCCCCGTCATAAGCCGTATGTCGACTGCAGCAGCATAGTGCTGACCTCAGGGTGTATCGTCTGATTGTCCGGCAACAGCCAGAACGGGCACGCTTGTGCTCGTTCAAAGAGGAGAATGATACAAGTACGTCTGTTATGTCATTCAACGCTGATAAGGCAGTTGATCGAAGGCCTGTCGACCCGCCACCGGTCGTCGAGCTGCAGATGGACTCGCTTGTCGACCCGTTAGACTCCGGATGTTTCTTCATTCGGGTGTCAATCGTGCACCCAACGCCTGTCATGCACCCTTTGCCGCACTATCCCCCGGTCAAGACGCAGACCGGAGCGGAGGCAACGACCGGAGAACTCATACAAACACCGGAGCGCTTGCGAATCCTGGACGGTCGCTTGTGTGCCATCTGCATCTTCACCAAGCTATCTGTGCGAATGCCAGGCGTCTTCAGGCTCAAGTTCACTCTGTACGAGATGAGGTATGTCACCACCTCGTCAACTTGTCTGACATCAGCTCTGGCCTAGTCGAACTCTCTCACACCATCTCCGAGCCATTCGAAGTGTTCTCCCCAAAACTCTTCCGCGGCATGCGCGAATCCACCCTTCTTACCCGCCATCTTGCCTCACAAGGTCTGAAGATCAAGCTTCGCACAGACACAACTGTCGGCAGGCAGTATGTGAATAAGCCGTTCTGGACTCACCTCAGATCCGAATCCCGGCGATCAAGGAAACCTCCCGATCTGGTGTGGCATTCTGGTCTCAATGACCGATATACCTCACGGCATTCTGGCTCGCCCCAGCGCACCGGGGACGATGGAATGGGTCCTAGCCTCGGAGAGATATCGAGATTCAATTGGACACGTGAGAGCGCATTTTGTTGCTTCCACGAGGACCTCTTGGCTAATGGTCAGCCGTCACCGATCTCTCAGAATTCTCTCTCAACCGGCCACGAGGGAAAACCAATGGCGAGGCGCACCCAAGATTGCCGAGTCTCAATAACCTCCTCTCTATGTAGCATACGACTTCCGATCAATCTCGTACCAGATGCCCTGTCTTCCCAGCATGCCAGCTGCAGGACCACGCCCGAATGGCATGAAGCCGCAGCGTTTGAGCACGTTTCCTCCCTGGGCCCAACCGGGCACATACGCGATGACCCTGCAGTCCGGGTCCTTGTCGAAGACGGCGTCGAGCGCGCTGACGACAAGCGCTCTGCCAATACCGTGGCGGCGTAAAGGATGATCGACATCGATGTGCCGAATTTGTACAGTTGTGCCCCCGCTGCCCGTCGATTTGAGGTGCCTGTCGAGTACGCCCTTCTCGGCCAGCTCCTTCTCATTCGCTCCCAGGACCGAGCCCAGCTCCGCTCCTCCATGTCTCCCGTCCACCGCTATCACGCCTTGGACCTCGTCTTTGTGCTCGTAAACGAGGATGGTGCTTCTGTCGTCCAACTCGTAGAATTTATTCGGGGCGACCAAGTCAGGCGAGCCGATCGTGTCGCGGAGTAGTTTGGTCCAAATGGGTCGGTGAACATATTCGGAGATGCCGAGAATCGGTACCATGAGAGTCGCGAAGCCCATGAATGGCTTGAGTAGGGTCATCCTTGCACCTGCGCTGAAGTCGGGGATCCATCCCATGTATTTGTCCAGTGCGAGGCTAGCTGCAATCCAGAAAGCAAGGACGAGGGGGTGCCACGTGACTGCAAACTCAGCTCTGGCATTGCGAGATTCGACTTACAATTCTTGTTCGCCGTGGCGAGCCCTTCCATCACACCCTGGCCAACGAGCATCTTGAAGAGATGCCCATCTTTCTCGTGGTCGTACAGCCTCACACCCATTTTGAGGACGTCCAAGAAAATAGAGTATCTCTGAAACGTGCGTTGATCTTCAGTCCATGTCCTGTTTTAGCACCGGACATCAGGCACTGTCCGCTCCCCTTTTAGCGCCCGCGTGATAACCGTCATTGCATTGTTGTTGTCGTTGTCTAATAATGTCCGACTGGGTCTACGACCATGCTCGCCGTGCGTACTATCATGTCGAGTCGAAGACATACGCCACTGTAGACCCAATCTCAGGGGCATGGCAATACGTCTCTGCCCATGACCTCAACCGACCAGCACCGGACACAGCACAGCCAGGGTGGGGAGCTTTCTTAGAGCAGGGTGATCAGCGTGAAGGACATGGTCCAGAGCGTTCCGAGTCCGCGTCAAAACGCCAGCCAATCTCCCTACGACTCGTCGTTCGCGATTCGACTGTCCTAGACGTGGGGCATGTCGCAATGATCGACCCAAGCGAGGACAGCGTGCAAGTCGGCCGAGATCGGCCCGACTCATCCGCTCCTCCACGCCTCAGAATCAAGGAGATGGAAGTCAGCAAAGTGCACGCCGCCTTCTTTTGTGATGACGGGCAATGGAGCCTCGTCGATCTAGGTTCGTTGATATCCCGCAACGGTAGCTGACGTCAGGTTCTACTCAAGGCACATTCGTTGATGAGGCAAGACTATCGGGACCCAAATCCGCGTCGAAACCGCAGGTGCTCCGTCATCTGGCTACCGTCAAAATCGGCAATACCACTCTCGTGGCACACATTCACGACTCCTGGCCATGTCAAGACTGCCAATTGACGGGCGCTAACGAAATCCGCCTCGACCGCGGCCTGCAATCTGATACTCCGGCGGGCGCTACAACAGACAACACCAACAACGCTATGCCCTACGCCATGGACTCTCAAGAGCGGAGAGATAACCGCGAAAATCGTCGGAAACGAGAGATGGCCGCATTGCGAGCCAATCTTCTCAATGTTTGAGATGACATTCGCTCATTCATACTCCGCGCCCATATTTGACTTGGCGTGGTCAATTACACTCTTAACCCGCTCGTACACCTATCACATCAGCGGCAAAAACGGAGCCTGGGACCAAGCACTTACAGTGAAAACTATCGCCTGTCCCGGTGCTACGCGTAAGACTCGCGGCGTGATGCCCTTATAGAAGGCTTTCGGCCCCTCATTGCGGAACATTTCCCCGGATACCTTCATGAAACGCGACATTGCTGTCTCGCCGGGCTCCTTGGCGGCCTTCTGTATCCGCCTGTCGTGAGCCGTATTCCAGAGACAACTCACGTCTTTATCGTATCTATAGGCGCGTTCGAGAACGGCCCCATCGCGCCCGAGACCAAGCCGAGAATCATGGTCTGGATGGAGGGTAGCTCCCCTGCGGTCTGATATTGTGGCTGTATCTCGAGAGCCCATTTCTTGAACTGCTGATATGCGGTGAAGTTCACGCCTGGCCTTAGCATGAGTCAAGCCAGGGCTCGTTTACCTTGATTTGTTGCTTGACGAAGGGCTGTCAGGGTGACACCTCTGTACAGAGTCGCCAATCCCTCCTCCCGAACGATTGTGAATGCCGCATGCGGAGCGCTGTGGTACCGTGGCACGTCCATCGGATCCGCCAGGGAGTCTATCGTGAGCCAATATCGGTTTCGAAAACTCACGTTGCTGTGCTTGTAGCCTGATCTTGATGACCTCCATTGGAGTCACCACCAGCACCGCCTCCGTTGCACCAGCGCCCAACCCCGCTGCTTATCAATGAATGCCGATATTTGATCACTCACCCAGGAATGTTCCGCTGCTTTTGATCTTTCCGTTCTCATCGCTCAGCCATCCCTTGTAGACTACGATCAGTAACCAGTCAACAAGCATCTGCTCACGCTCAAAGCTTGCGAATCTGATGGCCATTTTCGGAACGATACCGCTCACAACGGCGCCCAGACCTTTGTAAAGGCCCAATGCCGTTTCGCGCGCCACTATCTGCTGACCGGTCGCGAAGAATCCCAGCGGCTTGAGCTGGAAAACGTGAGTCTCAAGCACCCTCGTCTATCAGGACGCGTACCCCACGGGCTTTGCGTGATTTCGACAGCTGCATCCGGACTTTGATTGTGTCAAGTGGATGGCTTCCGTTAGCTCGGCATGATCTCCGACTCACCATGCGAGAGCCTCTGCCAGACCCGCCGCACCGCCTGCAATCAAATGGGTGCTCAACGGAACTTTCTCTTTCGTGTGAGCCGGCATGGCGCTGATTGTATGGATGGACAGGACGAAGAGAAAACTTTGCCCAAGTAATGCTACATAAGTCTCAGGCCGTCTCTGCACATCGTTCGAAATACATCTGAGACGGACCACCGGTCACTTGACTTTACCGGTCATCATAACCGGAGTGACGTAATATGGCTCGGTCGTATTCGGCTTCAGCACGAGCAGCGTCGAGTGCTGACTAGTTCGCCGAGACTGATGCTTCTTCGCCGCCGCCGTCCAGTACCAGCGGCTCGAAGTTGTCTCTCGCCATATGACACTCCTGTACCCGCCTGGTTTGGGTCGAGTGTGCCCTTCTCTATCTCTTGCAGAATGGTGCGCGCGATGAGGACCAATGGTTGCAGAGCGTTCTCTCCTGTGAGGGATGAAACTTCGGAGAATAGAAGGCCTGAAGTCAGCTGCGATCGCTCGGCCCGGACCAACCATGCTCCTGAGCCCATCTTGCCCCTTCTTCATACTCTACCTCTCTGAGATTCTCTTGATCAACCTTGTTCCCGACCAACACAGTGACTAAATGAGGGGAAGCCAGCGCCCGGCAGTCCGCCAACCACTTCTCGAGACTGGCGAAGCTTCTCCTCCTGTCGTCAGCCTGTTACACGTTGTCACTCACGATGTAATGTCATAGACAAGAACAGCACCCGCTGCCCCACCTCAATGTAAGCTTAACCGTCGATCGATCTGCACATACGATAATAAGTCTTGGTCACCGACCGGAACCTCTCCTGCCCGGCGGTATCCCATAGCTTACAATCTTCAGTCCACCTCGATGCAGCCTCATACCTGCAGTTTCAGGTTCTTTTCTCCTATTCTCAGTGTCCGACTAGAGAATTCGACGCCGATGGTATGCGAGCTTTCTTCTTTGACTCTGATTCAGCGCCACAGCTGAAGAATAGCTCACATGTGTCGTGGATGCACCGGTGCAGCAAGCAAGACTTGCCTGTCCCCGCTTCGCCTTACATCAGCATGGACCATCGCACGCGTATTCACCTATGACAACCAGTTTGAACAGATAGTCTCTGCGTCAGGATGGTCACACGCGGGCCACATACCGTAGACGTCTACGAGCTCTGTACCCTCGTCCATGATGAAGGTATGGATGCAACAACAAAGATCCACCCGAGGTGCATGACGTAACGGAGTCTTAGCTAAATGTCCATCTTGTCGCGCTGAGCTTTCCACCAGCGCTCAAACGTCTTCGTTGTCTCCACGATGGGACCCTCCACGTTGAATATCTTCGCATTCTCCACCATAAGGGCGACGTCCTCATCCACTTGCTGCGCGGTCGAATAGGTTTTCTCGAGTTTCCTCTTGATCAACGACAAATCCCTCGCATCTTCCTTGGGGATACTGCCTTCAGTTGCAGCTCCGAGCTGGCCTACACTCACACATCAAAGTAATGCGGGATCTGCAAGGCAACGGGATCCACTGCTTCACGGAAGAGGAAGCTAGACTCCTCCTTGAATGCCTTGTTGACCAGCGCCATCAACGCCTTGCGCTCGTCTGTCGTCATCTTGGGATTCGCGACTTTAGGCCACTCGCGGAGGTAGAACGCCTCAACCTCGTCTGCTAAGGCCGTAATTTCCCCTGGCGGGTTAAACTGTCGACAACTGCTGTCAGCAAGTACAACCAGGGGGAACTCACTTGGCAAAAACCAGTTCGATGTCGCGGGCAAGCTGCCCCATGGTTTTGTACCGGTCGATCTTCTTCTCGATCGTACCGAAATCCATCGGATGCTTGATCTCTTGTAGATAGGTTGGGCAACCATCTTTCACAGGGTCCACCGGTCGCAAGAACTACTGTCAATCGATACTAGCGGAGAACACTCACCAAGAACGCCTTTGGATGCTGCATAAGCTGCTTGAGGAATGCCTTCGACCGGCGTTTGCGGATCGGAGCGTTCTGATGCGGGACCGAAGTCGGGCCGTGCGAAAGCGCAGGTGGGGGTGCGGTGACAGGCGCAGGCGGAGGTGCGGTGACAGGCGCGGAGAAAGACGCAGGCGTAGGGGCTGGCTGGACAGGGACAGGCGCTTGTCGCTTAGTGGGCCTCTCTGGGGAGACCTGACGCTCCATTGCGTCAAGCTCTGCGCCGAGCATGTCGTCGATTTCAGGTGATCGGCGTTTGGCCTTCGTCTTTGCCGGCGGCAATGGAGGGGGCGGCATAGGTAGATCAGCCTTCCGAGCCTCAACCTGGGTCGCGACCGCCGGTTTATTGGGCTGCTTCAATACAAGTTTCGGCCTGACATCCGAACGCTCTTGAAGAGGAGCCTTCTCAGCCTCCAGCTTTGGAGTGAGAGGCTCTACCGGCAGGGAGTGGAGAGTTGCTTCCGTCTTGGCCCATACTGGAGATGTCAGCTAGTAGCGAGCGACTGGTTGACGCACATTTCTCAAACAGAGCTTCAAAAGCTTTACCAGCTCGGTACATCGGCGTTTCCGGTGCGTTATAGAGAAAGCAATTTCGGCATATCAGGCGCATGTCGTCGACAAATTGGGCCCGATCCACGTATAAGCCAGACCCGAGCTTGGCTGCTGCTGTCGATAGATCCATCGGATCTTTGACAATGCGAGGATAATCCGGCGCACCATCTCGTACTGGATCGACTGGTTGCCGAAAGGGAACGCTGATCTTGTCCGATCGCTTGCATAAGCAACATCAATGACTTGAGGGCTCACCAATTTCCGCAGAGCATTGCCTATGGCCGCCATATCCATGTCAGACAGACCGGCCCCTTGTGCTTTCGGCGCCTTCTTCTTCAAGGTCAACTTGACCGGCTGGGGCGGAGGCCCTGGCTCCAGGTTGATGCGGATCTTTGGACCAGCGGGCACTTCTGAAGGGGTAGCCAGGGTGATAATCCGGCCCGGCTGTGGCTCGGGCTGACTTGACGAGAGCATTTCTGCTAGTTTGATGTATGAGAAACGTAGAACATCATCGTCGATGCTGGCCGATGACCTGCATTCAGCCATTCGCATTATGCCCACGACTCACAGAAGAAGTCCTTGAACGCCGTCAAGGAATTGCTCCTTGTGGGCGAAGTCTCTCCTGATCGCCTTGATAATTGCCAGGTCATTTTCCCCTGCCCCGAGCTCGCCGAGAGCAAGGGATATAAGGATCGACTCAGACAGACCTCTTGCGACGTGCCGCCTGACCGCCGAGCTCGAGTCAGTCTTCAGCACGTCGAGTAGATATTGATCGACTGCCGGACTCCGCCCGGGTGGTTTGCATGCGAGGAGACAGTCGAAGGCCAGTAAACGGAGGCGCTCGTAATTTCCCTCCCTGACATCAGTTACCGTTGGCTACTTCTACTGACCTTGTGTAGGCTAGAAATATTCGAGCATCATTAGTCTGTTGGCCAGATAAGATGATCTTGAGAAGGGTCTGAGTATCAGCGGCTGAAGTTTGTCTCGTAGCTAACCTGAAGAGCCGCCACTGTTATCTTGTTTTGGGTGCTTGGCACCATCCTGTCGATGGTCATGGCTCTATCCAGCATATCCGGCACGGGAGGCATCAAGTTGCCCAGAGCAGAGATCACCGTGGGGGACATGGGCTGCTCGAGAAGCACCTGGCGACATGCAGGTGCAGTTGCTCTGCTGATCGGATCCCGCATGTCCGACAAAGCTGCTATCACGGCCTGCGATCAGCTCAGTCCTCTCGCAAGACGCACCTGTTTCACAAATCGATCGGCCAGAGTCTCTTCTTCGATCGTCTCCGCTAACCTGAGAAGGAGGAAAGAACCCAAAAAATCGCATTCCTCCGTGTTGTACTGACAGTGAGCCATGTCCACTTCGCCGAGCGTACCTGTATGAGCGCTCGAGCTGCCTCGATTCTGACGCGGTAATAGTAGTTCCGTACGAGAACAGTCCTCGCTAATTCGCTGGCGACGATTGGCAGCCTGACCAGCTGGAGATGCTGTATCGCTTCAAGCTGGCCAACAACATCTCGGTCGCCTTGCAGCTGGACGACCCAGAACCATGGCTGCTGCTGGAACTCGAACGTGGCGATCCACTCGCATTCTGGATCGAGGCGAATCCACTCATATCCGGCCTCGTCCATTTCCGCAAGTTGTTGCGCGTCCCAGTCGGAGACTCTCCAGCTGTTTCGGGTGCTCTCGTCGTCCCAGGGGGGATAAGCGAACGTTTCTAGAAACCTGTCCTCTTCCGCGGCTTCTTGCCGCCGAACGGATTTGCGACGCTTGTACTTCGAATTGAAAGGCAAGTTGTATTGCTTCCATGACTGCTTGATGTCGAGTATATGCTCGAAGGGCGCGCCGTCCGCCTCGTGCACCCGCACGGTCAGTCCTCCTTCGAAGACAACTCCAACCTGCTGAACGCCGAACTCGATCAAGAATTTCTTGCGGGTGAACGCGGTCTGGATCCGGAAATGTGGGCAGCCTGTGCCGTAGACCCATTGATCTTGGAAGGTCGAGAGATCGAGCCCTGATATTTTCCTACAGGTGCGAAAGAAATATTGCGTGGAGAGCGTGTTGCCGGCGAGCTCATCTGAGAACGCCGCCAAGAAGATTCGCGGGATGATGCGACTCAAACCAAGCGATGTACCGGCGTTTGTCATATGCCGATCCAGGATATGGAGCACCAGCGGAGCTTTGAGGTTGATAAGCGAGTGGTCAATGTTGTAGGAGCCGGGAATACACATTGGCTGCCGACCTTGATCCATGCGAGCGCACCGGTCGATATCCTTCCGAAGGCGGAACCGATAGTCATTGTTCCCGAAGATGTGTTTGACGTATAGGCCGCGCAGGTACAGAGCCATTCCCCTGACTAACCAGGTGTCGGAGAGCGATTTGGGTATGATATTTATGCCGATCCATTGCTGAATGAGGGCTAGAGCGAGCTCCAATCTCGTCTCAATGGCCTGAGTGGGATCGCTCTCCAGAAGATCTTGAGATAAAATCGCCAAGCCCGCGTACACCTCGCCGATGGTATCTGGCAAGAAGACGACCTTGAAGTCCTGGAAAGGATATGCTCCAAACTCTGTTGAATAGAACGACATCGCGCCGACAAGGGATTCGCTGGCCGAGAGGTCGAGATCCTGGCCAAAAGCCAGGATCTTGTCGCCGACTTCTAATGCGTCGAAGGCGCCAATCGCAAACCCCATGTGCTGCGACGAGGTTGGTGTTGTTTGAAGGTATGAAAAGACCACTTTGTTGGGGTTGTGCGGATGCACGACCTGCTCCTGCAACTCTCCGCTGGACACAGCTGTCGAGCCCATCGGCACGACGAAATCCAACTCCCAGGTACACCGCTCCCAAAGGTTGTCGATGCAAGGAGCCCAGCACCTCGGACTGCCGTTGGTCACGACAGATGTCTCCTCGAAGGCGACACCGTCGTTTGGGCCGAACTGATAATCCACGCGGATCTCGATGGGGGCGAGCCGGGCCTCGCCCTCCAGCAGCCGGATCCAGCCGCCAGTGACCGAGATCGCGAGCTCGCCCTCGTCTCGTTCATCTACAGCTGCCCAAGCTCGACGCTTGACTTCAGGATGGGACTTTAGATCGAGTGGGGGTTCGCGCACAGGTAAGGGCACGAATGGATCCACGTGAGCGAAGTGGGCGGCAGTTGGAAGGAGCGGCTGTCGGTCGTGAGGGGCGGAGAGAGACACGCTCAGAATGTTCAACTGTGTTGAGGCGTGTAGATGGATGACTCGGAGCGACGGATTCCGCGGCTCCACCGTGAGAAACGCTGAGGCCTGAAGGAAGGTCAGCTAGTCGCGGCCACAGTACCCACCGTGACGGTTCCAGCGAAGTCGACATTGAGGACTACTCGCTGGTGCTGCGTATCTTGATCAGCAGAGCTCCTCTCAGGGTAAGGGTACTTATAGAATGTAGGCCGTCATCGCGCGCAGTCCGAACTTTTCGGTCAGACGTGCGCACCTGCACTTCCGGTGTCAATAAGACAGGATGCACGATATCTTGCTTCTCGTTCGTAGCTGCCTCCACCGGTGACGGGTAACGTCATCTGTTTTGGTCTTTGCTTCCGTAGCCAGACTTGTCTTAAGTTGTTGACATCCTGGCAGCTTGGGTGAGTTTGCGAGCAAACCCCTGTAATGTAGACGACAATGGCCGAGTGCGGGCGGAATGCATCATGCCGCGGAGTGTATACGTTCTTGGAATCGCCGCCTTGATCCACTTGAGCTGATCCTCATCACCGGTCAAACTCCACAGAGGTTGGAGATACTGAAAAACTCGGAAGCTCGTGAGGGCTTAGGCAGGGGTCCAATAGACGGCTCTCGGAGAGGCTGGAAGGCCACTCATTGCTCAAAGTAGCGGCGATAGCGTCCTTTGTTCTTGGCGTGACCTATGAAAAGATCCCGAACGATCCACAGGACAATCAGAGGTGCGTCTTGACCCCAAAGCCACTTGAGGGCCAGATAAATGAGATACATCTTGTCTACTTCTTCTTAATCTCCTTGAGCTTGATAGTCTCATCTCCGATGAAAACGCCCTATTTGTGAGCTGGATCCCCGAACGGAAACTCACCTTGCCCCGGTATGGCTCTGGTTTTCTCCATCGACGGATCTTGGCGGCGAACAACCCCAGCTTCTGTTTGTCCGTACCCTTCAACGATATCTGAGTGGGTGCCGGGGTGGTGACCGAGATGCCGGAAGGAATATCGATGATAACCGGGTGGGCGTATCCGAGCTTCATGTTCAGACGTTGCGTTGGTGGAGGAGGAGGTTGATAGGCCGGAGCGCCTGGCCGAGGAGGTCGGACCACGCGCGGCATTTGCTGCTGCATCTCTCGAAAGACTTCCGGAATGGGCTCCACAGCGGCTCGGAAGCCGACTCCCACTAGCCGTAGCTCCAGGCTATAGCCGCTGGACACTCCAACGATAGCGTTGTTGATCAGAGACCGAGTAAGACCCCAAAGACTACGTTGTTTCTTCTCCAGCGCGTTGTGGACCGATACTTTGAGCTCGTTTTCGCCGGAGGTGAGAATGATAGGGGCTGGTACGTCGAGCGATTGCGTTCCTAATGGTCCGCGGATGAGGAGTCGTCGTTGAGGGGCAGTCAAACCAAGAGACGGTGTCGAGCTCGAAGGGACGGGGAGATCCAACGAGACCCCGCCAGGGACCCTGATGGGCATTGCACCGACATGAGATGCTCTACTACCACTACTGTGCAGATGGCGCAGAAAGACTTTGGACATTCTTGATTGAGGACACCAAGGTAAGGATAACAGACAATAAAACTCGAAGCACGAAATTGCTGCTTACCACAACTTACGGCATTCCTCTGGCCGCGATGTGCCCTGATCCACGATCTCGCCCAGTGCTGTATCCATGTCTGCATATATCTCCACTGAAGATGGGCAAAAAGAAGAGGACGCCCGTTTTCGTGAGTGCTGTGAACGATCACGCTCTAACAGCAGGTACTGAAGCCGTGGTGTTGGTACTGCGAAAGAGAATTCGAGGACGATAAAGGTAGACACGATCACGAAGCAGCGCTGACCATAGTTCTCCTCCAACACCAGAAATCCAAACACTTCAAGTGCCAGTTATGTCCGAGGAAGCTGAATGTCAGACATTGTTGTGAATGAGCTGACAGATAGACCGCCGGCGGTTTGATGGTTCACAGTCAGCAGGTGCACAAGTGTGATCCGGAGCCGTGAGTGTCTTGCAAGTTGCGGGACTGAAGTCCAGCCTCACCAATACCCTTCCCGGTCGAGATGGCTACGATATCGAGATTTTCGGCATGGAAGGCGTCCCCACCAACGCTCTAGCCGAATGGAAGGCCAGGAAGGAGGCGGAAGCGGGTACTGCAGCCCTCGCTGCCGCGGCTGCAGCCAAGAGACCTCGGCAGTCCTACAACGTCATCTCGGAGGCCGATCTCATGGCGGCACTGGCGCAGCATAAGGCAATCATGGCTCGGCGAGAAAATCCTATGGCAATACCTTTCCCTGGATTCCCTCCAGGGGCTATGCCCCCTCCATTTCCCCCGCCGTTCATGCCGGGTGGTATACCCATGCCTCCGCCAACACTGCAGCCTGCGGGCGGATCGATGTAAGTGGTTGTACCAGATCTGATCGCTAACTTCAGTTCGATTAGACCTCCCTTCCCCGTTGCAGTGCAAACCCCGCAGCCGCAACACATCGTCCCCTCAGGACAGTCGCAAGTGCCTCAGTCGATCCCTATTCAACCGCCCAAGGACGGGGTCATCTGGCCGGACCCCGACGCATCACCTGTGAGCGTTACTACTTAACAAGACTGACACGATAGGCGGAGAAACGGGCACAGCAGCCGCGCTATCGTTACACATCACCGACTCCTTCCGGAGAGGGAGAAGCTGGGACCGAATTCAACCGGAAACGGAAGGCCGCGGAAGACTTCCTCTAATGCATCTACTGTAGTCAACCGATTTGCTTCCGGCTTGCATCCATCCCGTTAGGTTAGGCACGCGACTGCTTTTGTTGTTTCCTTAATCCTCTACATGTTGACTGCTCGTTCTTGATGCTGGCAAGCTCGGCGGTTATATTGGCATGGACTCACCGTGCCTCCTTGCCTGTGATGAACAAGATAACCTGATGCCCGGAGAGGCACGCACGAGAGGTGCGCAGTATGCCTCGATCTAACTGACGATGAGGTTATGTCACCAATGTCCAACACATAGGCGAAGACGACTTCATTCGCGTCGGATGCATTGGACGGGGCCAGTTCGGTTCGGTAAATCACTGTGACGAGGGTGGCACTGACAGGACAGGTGTATGCCGCTCGATGCCGTCTCGACGGGACGATATATGCGGTGAAAGTCACACCGAAGTCTCTCGTGCGGCGGGCTGGACCCGTAAGTACTATAGTCTAACACTCTCTGACGACCAGTCTCTATCAATGTCCACTGAGCGTCATATTCATTCATTGGCCAGATCACCCGATGCGCCAGCACCCGGCCTGTTTGCCGCCTTTCAGACAGCCGACGAACTCCATTTGGTCACAACGTACTGCCCGTACGGCTCTTTAGGCGACCGCCTCGGTCCGTTACCGGAATCGGAAGTTGGTTGGTGGGCAAAACAGATGGTGGAGGCGATAGATTGGTTACATAGGCAGGAGTATGTGCACCGGTGAGGCTTCCGCTTCCATGAGCGACAGGCGTGGGCAACTTATGGCCAAGGGACATCAAGCCTCACAACTTTCTGATCTTATCTTCCACTTCTTTACTTTTGACGGACTTCGGCTCCGCGGTTGTAACCGACCAAGGCCATGTCGAGCCTGACCTGTGCATCGTCCCCGTCGGAACACCTGACTACATCGCTCCGGAGATCCTCACTTGCGCTCTTGCTTCGATGTCGCGCTCTCGTCCTATAGAAGCATACGATAATCGGGTCGACTGGTGGAGCTTGGGTGTCTCCTTGTTTGAGATGCTCACTGGCACTACTCCTTTCTATGCGGGAACGGTCTCCGAGACGTACATGAACATACGAGCTCATAAAGTGGGTTGGCATCACCGCGTCTTGCTGATGATCTCAGCGATCGCGGTCGGCGCTCGCCTCCGACACAGCTCAGTCTATTATTGACAGGCAAGTTGGTTACGGTGTCTTGAAGCCAATGTTACAGGCTGTTGTGCCCTGTCGGTGGTCGTGCCTCTTTCGCCGAGCTCAAAAGACATCCTTTTCTTGATCACGCGAGTGACGAAGGCTGGAAGCCGGATCTTGTCGCGCAAGCGCCCGACATGACCGCTGATTCGACATTGGCTGCACACTGTCACTCGTCGCTCGACTTCACCTTCGGTCATCTCCTCGCTTCGACGTCCGCAGGAGACGTGGCGGTAGGACGCGATCTCGATATCGCGGAGCATCTCTGGAAGGATTGGACCTTTCTGCCATCGATCACGCCTGACCGTATGGAGACCGGGGCGGCTGGTTGTGGCGACGGTGAATGTGATCTGCCTCAGTCGGCTCACGACAGGTCTGGGTATCGACTGTTGCTTCAGAGCTTGGGCGACGACCGCCTTTCCTCGCGTGCTTTGGGGCCTGATTCTCGCATCCGAGAAGTGCGAACAAGATCTCAGGTAAGTCACGCCAGTATTCGATTCATTGTCTGACGTGGTAGGATCTCCGTGCCAGACTCACCAGTATGCGATCAGATCTGGCCGCAGACGGACACTAGTGTGGGGTCGGTGTGCCTTCAGTACTTGCTGTTGGATGCTCGGAGCTTGGAATTGTCACGCAATGGCGGCTTGCGTGACTAGGCCCGCGTTCGCTTCGAGCCTGATTCACCTTGACCTCAATGTAACCTCAGCAGGCATGGCGGCTTTGCGCCTCGCTCCGAGGTATCCCATCTCTCGTAGCCAATCACGTTCGTAATCTATGGGTCTCTGTTTCCACATGGACTGGTGGCCACGAGGGCCATCGAGTACACAGGTTTCACCATGCTCTCCATCACTGGATCTATGGTCTCACTGCCTGAATTCAAGCTGCCGCAGCAATTGCAGGGCAAAGTTCGTGGCCCAAACATCTTTCCGCTAAGTAGAAGGCGGAACCTTGGCCGCCTTCCGCGCTTATTTCACTGTCGACGCCAGGCCGTGAGAATGGGGATTGCACTGTATATCAACGGGCTGAGATCCCGCTGTTGACTGCCACATGATTTCGAAGATCCGGAGGACCAGATCACTCGCACAAGAAAGCCGAAGCTCAGGTCGTCCTGCATACTAAAATCACGACTGCTCTGACGATTTCGGTGCTGGAAAAACGACCAGCTGACTATGACTTGGGTTTTGAACCGTGTGCAGACGGGTTCCCGTGCTAGCTATTGCCTGAGCGTTGCTCCAAGTCATGAACGATTGGCATCCCGTCTGGCCGCGTTATATAGTCACACGGAGCAAAGTAGAGAAAAGGCTCCGCAAAATGCTACATGCGAATATATTGGTTAACTTCGCCGATGAATTCTTAAGCTACATAGAGTCCGGCTGCATACGGAAGGGCATCACCAGATACAAACGTCAGACACCTACTTCTTGAATACCCCCCAATTGTTGTATAACATGAGGAAGTTTGTAATGCTGGTCGGGCACGGCTGCAGTTTCATTAGTTGTAATCTTGCGCATGGTGTTTGACAAGTGGAGTTAAAGTCAGACCCCTACTTGTTAAACACTTCCACCTGTTGAATATTTTGCGCAATCAAATACAAGGTCCAGCCAACTCCGCTGTTGCTGGTTCCATGCATGCATTACAGAAAGACAACCTCTTCAAGCGGGTCTGGACTGCTTGGGAACAACCTCTGTCGCTTGTTTCCATGGTTACGCGCCCTTGTAGCCTCCTCATTCTCTTGACTAAGGCAATAAGAAGGGGTCTGACGACCGCCCATCAGCAGAACGGGGATTCCATTTGAGCGGCCTTGAGAACATCACGCTTAGCATGTGAGAACGTCAGTCAGGAAACGTAACAATCATGAATATCTGACATTCTGAGGGAGCGGGATTCCGTATCTCTCGTGCGCGGTTGGCCATGACAAAATGAATTTTTATACAATTCCGCTCGGAAACATCAGTTGCAAAATCGAATGAAGCTCAGACCGTGTTAGACGAGTCCTACGAATTTCTTGAGACCGCTCAAGAAGTGGGAGTGTTTGATAAGTAGGGGTCTGGCGTTACACGTGTATGCAGTGCAGGACCCGAGTCCCGGCCTAATCAAAACAAGAGGCACGAGACAGGGGCCCGCTAGCATGCATGAAGCGGCAGAGGACGGCCCCGAATTGCTCAGATCAGGTACAAGAGGAAGTTCTCTTGTGATAGAATGGCAGAACAAGTGCAATGACGGGTTGACCGCGACAGTCTTTGCCTGTTGCATAAGTGTTTCGCAAGGAGGTCAAAAAGTGTGACTCTGACGTCGGACTGCGAAGAGAACATTGGACATCATTTGACTGAACACCGATCGTGCTCCGCCGTCAAGGTGACATCCCGTCACACCTTCGGTTTCCAATATAATCCTTGGTCTCCAATGACTTTGTGCGAGAAAGTCTCAACGCTGACGTCAGCCTCTGTTATACACCCCCACTCGATAAACACCGTTACCAGGATTGTAACGGAGCTCGAGCCGTCCCTGCGACCATCCAAATCTTCCTGTTGATTGATATCAAGTTGGGACTGTTCAATAAGTAGGGTCCTGACGCTACGTTTGTGACGGAGCACAAATTCACCCCCGGAGCGTCAAAGCTTGGTACTTAAGGGCCTGAAGGACGTCAGAATAATCATAACCTCGGCTGTTGCCATCTTTTACCGCTGGTATAGCGGATAGAGAGAATCCACCTTTTCGAGAACCCTCACTCGTCGTACACGTCGCACACCTGTTTATTTTACGTCACCACTTGTCAAACACCTACTTGTCAAACACCTACTTGTCAAACACCTACTTGTCAAACACCTAGCAAAACTGTATAAAAGCTCAAGCCCCTACTTGTTGTACATGCCCACATGTTGACTATAACGTCAGACCCCTACTTACTAAACACCATTAGCAGAAGTGTAATGGAATGCGAGCCGTGCCTGATCAACATTACAAACTTCCTTATGGTGTTTAGCAATTGGGGATGTTTAGTAACTAGGGGTTCGATGTTACACCATCAGCAAGACGGCGATGAAAGTCGAGCCGTAAGTTACCTAACCGGCATTTCAAAGGCAGTGGTGCTCAAGTGGAAGTGTTTACCAAGCAGGGGTCTTTTAACAAAGGCACATCATCAGTCTTGTTGACGGCGACCAGCAAGTACTCGCCAATCAGACATACGTAACGTCAAACCCCTACTTACTAGACACCCCTGCTTACCAAACCTCATTAGCAACAGTGTGACAAAGGGCCCGTGATGCCTGATGTCATTGAAAAAATTCCAATGGCATTGAGTAGTTGGGGGTGTTTAGTGAATAACTAGGGGTCTGACGTCATCAAAAATCGCAGATTCGACGAACTGCGAACGGGACCCGTTCAGATATCATCATATACGTATCAAAGTAAGCCGACATGCTCGAGGCTTGCGGTGAGCTGGGCAAGAGCGGCGACAGTAATATCCCAGCCCTGCTTAACTACCAGACGAACCCATTGCCTGATGACATTGGGAGTTTCGCGATGTTGTAGCCACAGCCCGATATGCAAGGCAATTTCGTTAATTGTGACCCGTAACGTCTGACCCCTACTTATTAAACACCCCCACTTGCTGTACACCATTACCAATCTCGTAATGGTGATCAGGCACGGCTTGAGTTTTATTACAATCTTCCTAATGGTGTTTAAGAAGTGGAGGTGTACAATAAGTAGGGGTCTGACGTTAAGCTGCGGAAAGAAGAGGAGCCCGAGGGCAGAGAGTAAAGAACCTTGCGAACCTGCAAAATGCAAGCCATCGTCCTGCACCACAACCAGTTAAACCTGTGCTGAAACAGGCCGCGTCCGCTGCGACACGGATTGTTCGTTCCGCATCAGACCCGGACGACGGTTCTGTCACTAGGTTGCAGGGGAAACGAATAGCGTCGTCTATCACCGGATCTGAACCGAGTCATTGTTGCTTGGAGTCTCGAGCCGCGACTTACCGAAAACATGTGACGTCAGACTCTCACTGGTAAAAAGTCCCTGTTGAACACCATTAAGAGGTTTGCGGGCTAGCCAGAACAGCTCGAGCTTCATCACAACGTCGATACATCACGTATGAAAACACGGGGCCTGTATAACAAGTTGGAGTCCAACGTCACAAAACCTCATTTCTCCCCAACGAGCGGAGTCACCCACTAAGTAGGATTGTTGATCACATACCAAACGAGTAACTTACCTCAATTTAGGCCGCTGAGAGACTCCGTAGCCCTTAATGATACACTAGCTTCCGCGAATGAACCGTCCTACGCGCTTAGGACTCCACTTGCCAGACGTTACTAATTACCATCGGACCCATAAGTTGTTTGCTAAACACTCTCACTGGCTAAACACCATTAGGAACTCGTTAGACATCATTGAAACTTTGCATTGTCGGTCAGGCACGGTCCACCGTTGATCACAACCTTGCTCATTGTTTTTAGTTAATAAGTGGGGTTTTTTAGCACACAGCGGACTGATGCTTGAGACTTCTCATAACAGAAAGGCGGCGCGAATTCGCATCGATCTTCATCCCTCTAATTTCATCCCTCTACTTCCCGCTAAAAATGGAGAATTGAGACCTAAGCCCGGGTCAGTCCATACCCTCTGGTCATTACCGACGGTGCATCTGAGAACAACGTAGCATCGTCGCTCAGCAAATGACCGCCATCGCAGCTCCAGAATGTGAAGATGCAGCTCGTCGCGGCGCTGGCTTGATGTCTGGCCTCGCTCGTTAAGCGCTATTAGGAGCTTTGTCATGTCCTCAGCGGCTCACACCTCATTAACGTCAGGCCCCTACTTATTGTAGGACCCCACTTGTTAAACACCATTAGCAAGACTGCGATGAAACTCGAGCCGTGCTTGTTCACCATTAAAAAAACCCTGATGGTGTCCAACAAGTGGGGGTGTAGTAACGTCCGACCCCCTATTCACTAGACACCATTAGAAACTTCTGATGTACATCAGGCACGACGCGGCTTTGATTAGGAGAATCCTAATGGTGTTTAGTAGATGGGGGTGTCTAGTAAGTAGGGGTCTGACGTTAGGGGTCTGACGTTATAGCGTAACATGAGCTGATCGGCGCTTTTCGCCTCTGGCACACTGCCAAAGAATCTCACAATGCTCACGGTGTGGGAAAGGAGTTTTCGGGTGGTATGGACTGCCCCGCAACCAAACACACTCGAGAAACCTTTGATGTGGGGACCATACGATAATCCTCAATGAACGGACATGGGTAAGGCTGCGGCTCAAGCGCCAACAGAGTAGACTTCGTGCCGAATCATCGCGAGGCTCAGTCGCAAGTGAGCGGAGGTCCGGGATGAAGTTTGCTGCGATAGCGAAGAGCTGAGGCCTGAGCGCACCATTAGTGCGCGGCAGCGCGACCCGCCGTCAGGTACATTCGTCATGGAGTCGTGGAATGGGGCCAGGACAGAGGGCAGAATGCATGGACGAGTTCGGGTTGAGGAATACCTACTTCCCTGGATGCAGTCCAATTTCAAATGTAGTTCAGCTAGTCCGACCGTGTTTCGAACACTTTAGAATCGGTCTTCCCGCTATGAATCTATCCGTGCTGATGCAAGCCGGCGTCAGCCTGGAACAGGTTATCCTTTGGCATACGCGAACACCTGCAGAAGATTACTGATCGGTCCGTCCTGTCCACTGACGATCAGCGCTGCAATGTGCGTCACCACAGTTCAGGTACCTCAGAAGGAGGATTGATGCTCAAAGACTGCCTTCAGGTTGTCTCTCAGATCGCTAACGCGGTGGCTGTGCCTTCGCCGGCTGACTCCGCGCCGGCGTTGCCCACAGACAACACCTGGGATGCTGGCAGACTGGCACTCCTGTGCCGAGATGACTGATCGACTGTGCGAGGCGACAGCCTTCTGCCGCTCTGCTGTCAAAGCTTTCCCGGTCGAGCTCAAGCACAGGGCACAAGTCATGTCGGCGCGGTGCTTTACTGCTTCCTCGTTCGGCCTGAGGCGATGAGCTGATCTTCGTGGTGCGTCTGGTGGCGCCGGAGGGCCTCGAGTCGTTCTTTACCCGGACGTCTTGGCCGACGCGCTCGCCGCAAGCGGAGCCTAAAGGGGGTCGACCCAGGCAAAGCTCTTTTCAGAGGTATTTTCGTGGTACAACAGCGCGCGCGAAACGTGCCTTGTGACACGAGGTTGCAACCCAGCCCCCCGTTGGCGATAGCTGCGTTTACCTTTGTCTTGTTTCGAGACAAATGACCAAGGCTCAGTGAATTGGCTCGGTTACAATACTCAAACAGAGTCTGCTGAGAGTCCAGAGCTGACCCTTCACCCCGATATTCTTACGGCCCCTTGCTTCTCATACTTCTCGATTTGACATGCAGCATGATGTTCGCGAGATCGGGCAGGACCTACGCCGGACAAATCGGCTGGTTGGCCCCGTTGAGGTGCAGACATTGTACCAGTGATGACGCTTCATACGCTTCTAGTTCAGTCCTTTACGTCTTCACTCGGGAGTGTGACGCAGATCGGAGGGGCAATGCTGCGCTGATGGGGCTGTAAAGCCCAACGTCTCGAGCATCCATTTTGTGCCACAACAGTCAGACGAGGCACGTCTTACGTAGCACTTCCGGCATCAGACAGAAGAAGTTAGGATCTAGCTCGGCACCAGCTGCACGTACTTGCACATCGGTCAGAGCTTTTGCCTCGCAATGCCGCCGGCTAATGACAGGCGTCCGCTGAACATACCATCTGGAAACAGCGAGGTGGTCGCGGGAGCCTCGGAATCTGTCGCTCCTCTTACTGGGAACAGTACGAGAGATTACTGGGATGCTGTCCAGGTGAGTCTGCAGTCGCTGACCGAGGCCCACGCTCATTAATAGCAAATAGACGTGAAGAAGGATCTTGCCAACATAGGGGAGATTCCCTGTGCGCGTCAGAGTCTCTTATTCGGAATTGGTGGCGGCGTCGGTCTTGGTGCTGTGCACTTTCTTACGAGCAGGAGTAGGTGTAAAGGACAGGATGTCCGGTTCGTACTGACCACCAAGAACCGAAGATTGCGGCAAATTGGGCCGTGGGCAGCTTCGTTGCCATAGCGTTGTTCCAGATGTAAGGCTGTGCCGGCCTTCCGATCTGCATCTGATTCCTTCAGGCAAGTGTGCAGTAGAGCGCGCTCTCGAGAACTCCAACAAATGAGAATGATTCAGGAGAAGTTCCCGCATCGTCACGTCTCGACCTTGAAGAAGAAAGCGGAGCCGACAGACTCATAGCCAACATGCATTTCATAAAGTCTAGAGGACGGCCAGCACTCATAGATCCGCGTCGTCCTTATCATTAGCTGGTTCAATCGCCAAAAACTGGCCATCTTGGCTCACCTCGTCCGGGAGGGGCGCGTTCGCCGCCGCCTGGAGCTCCTGCTCGTACTGGGCAATGAGAGTGGGGTCGACCTGAACCTCCGGAGGAGCAAGAGCCGGAGCCGCTACGAAGTCGAGCGACTGGTTTCTGGAGCAGAGTTGGTATTTAATCGTATGTCATTTCAGGGAGACTTACCCGACCAGCTTCCTGGCGAGCCACAGGAATGGCTTCTCGAAGTTGTACTGCAGTACATGAGCGTGGAGCCCGCTGACAACCAAGTCAAGTCACATACGTTGGACTTCGCTGAGATCTCGAAGTATTGGAGGTTCTCTATTTCGGTAGTCAATAAAGCGTCGGGTTCACGGAGAAGGGCCTAGCTGACTCTTTCGGTGGAAGGTGACGTTACCGGTCTTAACCTTGCGCTCCTGCCAGGAGTCAGCAACGGCTGACTACTCCCACGCAAGTGTATTGCTTTTACCTACCTTCACATCGACCTTGTTACCGCAGAGCACGATAGGGATGTTCTCGCAAACGCGCTCAAGGTCTCGGTGCCAGTTGGGGACGTTCTTGTAGGTGATACGGGAAGTGACGTCGAACATGATGATACCGCACTGTCCTTGAATGTAGTAACCGTCTCGAAGACCGCCGAACTTCTCCTGTCCAGCCGTGTCCCAGACATTGAATCGGATGGTGCCGAAGTTGGTCGCGAAGGTGAGGGGGTGAACCTCGACACCGAGAGTCGCTGCGGATGGCGTGAATATGGCTGTCTCACCGTGGGTGAAGATCTGATGCTCACCGATGTACTTCTTCTCGAACTCGCCTGTATCGTCTTAGCAGAGGCGACGGGATTCGCACCACGGAGCACTCACCGGTCAAATGTCGCTTGACGAAGGTGGTCTAGGGATTCGTCAGTTCACATACTCCAGGATCTCTGTGCTTGAGCCAATCACCTTGCCTGTGGAAGGGTTAGTGACCGAAATCAGTGCAGATGAGCGGACCTGAATTGTTTGGGCTTACCCTGTAAATGTCAGCTGGACTGCAAACTTTCCGATCCGGCTCGAGTGGACTGCAAACTCACGGTACCACCGTCACCACACAGCACAAGCTTGAAGGTCGCCTGGTTCTCGCCCTGGTTCTCCATAATGTACGATTTCTTTCGTCTAACAAAAGAGATGAGAAGACGTCAAGCTGAAGTTGACTGAAAGCAGGCCAGCGAAATCAATTATTTACGTGGCGCGGCTTTTTTCACTTTGTCCCACGTCGGGGCATAGGTGGAGCGGAGGTCCCAGCCGTCGACATCCGTCCTAGTCTTCCACCACGACTGCAGGTCACGGTACCGGTCATGGCTAGCCTGCCAGATGGCCCCCCTAAGCATATTCTCCTTCTCAAACAGAGAGAGCGCGAAGCTGTCCGTTGACGTGCTCTTCGACCTGGAGTGCGCACTGATGAGTGTCTTTCAGGCTGAATATCAGCGTCAGAAGGATGCGCTACTGAAGGTGTTTCCTCCATTTCCCGGATTCAGGCTCTGTACTAACGGCTAATCAAGGACTCCTCAAAAGACCACACAGCTGATAGATTCATTGGAGTGACGGAGAATCTGGATGACAGGCTAAAGAAATCGACGGTCGGACTGGTCTCGCTGTCTGAATTCCAGCGCACACGCGACGACATCGAGGAGGAGCAGAGGCAACTAGCTGCCAGGACCAGAAAGTCAGAAGGGTAAGTGGGCGAGCCAGCTGGCGCTCACGATCAGCAAAGGAGAGGGCCCTGCCAAGAAGAAGATCAAGCGCAAAGAGAGATCGAAATTGTCCTTCCTCGATGAGGAGCCAGACGGCGTCGAGTCACAGTCGGATCCCGGTATTGCGTTTCAGTCACACCCAGGCTTTCTACTGACGCCTTCAAGCCAGACCGGGGATCAGGCTCACTAAAGACCCCGGAGTCGACACATCGTTCTTGCCGGACAAAGAGCGTGACGAGCAGAACCGTTTAGAGCGAGAGAACTTGCGCAAAGCCTGGCTCGACGAACAAGAGCGGGTTCGGAACGAAGAGATTGAGATCGTGTATTCCTACTGGGACGGGAGCGGTCACCGTAGATCCGTGCAGGTGCGTGCACGCAGAGAACCTGTGCCACGACACTGATCTAGGCTAGTGCAAGAAGGGCGACGATATCGCCACTTTCCTCGGCAAGTGTCGTTCGCAGTTCCCGGAATTGCGCGGCACATCCATTGAGAACCTGATGTATGTCAAGGTGAGCGAGATCTGTTGGGTCGCGCCGACGACAGGCTGACGTCGGCAGGAGGATCTCATCATCCCACATGTAAGTGGGGCGTTGGCCATCCGCCGTCTCTGATGATCTCGACAGCACTACACTTTCTATGACTTTATTATCAACAAGGCCAGGGGCAAATCCGGCCCATTGTTCAGCTTTGACGTCCATGATGATGTGAGGATGCTGCAAGATGTCCGAAACGAGAAGGACGAGGTAAGAGCGAAAATACGGAGTGCTCTGAATCGTGCAGTCGCACGCAGGCAAGGTGGTTGAGCAGTCTTGGTATAACCGCTTCAAACATGTGAGCGCCTTATCCCGGATACCGAGCTGAGATCAGATATTCCCTGCTTCGAGATGGGAGGTCTATGATCCTGATAAAGACTATGGCGCCTATCGTATCTCTTAACGTTGTTCCACTAGCCCTCCGCCACCGTACCGAACACGTGACTTTGCCACCCAAAAGTGGATTTATCTGATTGTCTGTCATACGAAATCACCTTGCTTTTCGTTCATGTTACGGTGCATCACCAGCGCAAGCTGCAGGTTTAACAAGCTACTATCTTTCAGCATGCCGATTGCGTTGAGGAGATCTGTATCGGTTGAGTCAATGCACAACCCTGCGAAGCGGCTCAAGACGGAATCAACCGACGCCGAAACACCGTCCGAACATGAGCTCGTCGAGGCAGAAATGGCTCTGCCGATCGAGATCGTCAAAGCGTATGACAAGGAGATAGACTATCGCGAGAAGCTTGTTCTCGCACCCATGGTTCGGACTGGCACACGTGCGTCCATGATACCGTGCAATGATACTGAGACCAGTCCCCACACGATTGCTGTCCCTTCGATACGGCGCCGGCTTGGTTTGGTCTCCAGAAGTTGTCGACAAGGCAATCATAGGGGCCCAGCGAGTCGTAGATCGTACGTCCTCCCCTGATGATCTCGCTAACAGTGAAGCTGTGACCGGAGTCATCACGTATACCAAGGGGCAGGGCCCAATCTTCTCCACTCATCCGATGGAGAAACCATTTCGTGAGACACTCGTAGCCGGCTGCTGCTGACAGCAGTCATCTTCCAAATCGGCACTTCGGACCCGGAGCTCGCTGTTAAGGCCGCAAAGGTAGTCGAACAGGATGTGTCAGGCATGCGAGTCCCGCGCTCTTAGAGTCGTCATCATTCAGGTCAAACTGAGCTTACATCCAATTAGTGACCTCAATTGCGGCTGTCCTAAGCCATTCTCGTGAGTCACACAGTATCGGCTAGGTTCTCAATGACCAATTATCAGGACGCATTCTGGCATGGGAGCTGCGCTTCTCTCCACACCGGACTTGTTGCTCGACATCTTACGAGCTTTACTGTCAGCTGTAGAGCTCCCGATTTCATGCAAGATCCGCTTGCTTCCGACTCAGCCCTCGACTCTGCATCTCGTTTCTCGAATACTTCGCACAGGCATTCGCAATCTCACCGTGCACTGTCGGACTCGTGACATGAGACCGAGAGAGAAGGCGATCTGGGATCGTCTGGGAGACATCGTGAAGCTTGGGAACAGGAGAAATGTCCCAGTCATCTGCAATGGCGATGGGGATGGCTGGCAGAATTGGGAAGAGATCAGAGATTTGACGGGTATGTCAGCGAGGAAGGACCTCAACTCACAACCAGGGGCAACCTCGGTCATGCTTGCAAGGGCAGCCGAACGCAATCCGTCGGTTTTCCGCCCATCGGGGCCAGCTGGCACGTTGGAAGAGATCATCCCCCAGCTACTCAATATCGCGGAATATACGGATAATCCATGGGGTAACACCAAGTTCCTCCTCACGCAGTTCAAGCCATCCGCTTCTCCGGTATCAAAGAAGAGCAAGAACGAAAAACGGCAGGCTCAGGAAGCCATCAGTTCTTCGAAGTCCCTTGCGGAGGTGGCCGGGAGCCTCGATATCGAGCTTGGGAGAGGTCCGGCAATCATGGCTGAGATTGAGGCCGAAATCAAGAAACGCGGCGATGTCTGGCGAGAGCGGGAGACGGCTGTGCTCGCGGGCAAGGTAGTCGACGAGGTCCCTTGCGGGTCAACCGAAGCTGCGCCTCGCGATGTGGCCCCGGAAGCCCAGTAGGCATAGCTCGATTGTTGTCAGGCCAGGCGAGGCATCCATTTCGTTCTGCTTTGGACGGAATAGGCGGCCTGCTGTCGAGTAATGACGACGCTGTTGTGTTCTACAATGCAGTCAAGTTGCTGAAGCGCCGTCTGCCGTCAGTTGATACCGCGATCAGTTTACTGACTATGTCCGCGCCTATTGCCTCTCCTTGAGCCATCAGATCCGCGAGATGACTGCGAGCTCGGCGCCAATGATTCGCGATGGCATTCCCACTCATTGGGTTGACCGCCGCAGCGGCGGAATGTATGTCTCGCACGCAATGCGAATATCGCGGGAAGGTGGGATCGTGCCGTTTCGTCCGCAGAGCCCATTTATGGCGGACCGAGAATCTGCCTGCGTCTGACTTGAAGGAACGGTTCGCTAGAGCCTGGAATAAGGACACGCGTCATCGCAACGACATACCTGCATCATGCCCGAAGAGAGCTCGACCCACACGCACGCCCATGTCGTCCGCCAACTCCGGGCGCAAGGAAGGGCCGCTCTTGCCCGTGCCACCCTGTTCATCCACCACCATATCTCGAGCTCCTCCTCCCTTGAGAAGAGCTCGCAATCCCAGCCCGCTAAGATTGCTTCGATATGACAGTCCAACCGTAAGCTGTCCACCACGGCAGAAAGGCCAATCAGGTTGGCGGATTCTGCTATTGAAAGCCGTTCGGTCCATGTCTGAGCCATAGAGAGGTATTCACGCCTTTGACGCGGCCGGCTCTTGAGAGCGATTCGATCGTACTGCTGAAATAGCTGGCAAATCAGCGGGTCTTGACTACGCCGCACATACGTTTTGACAGCTTTTCAGCCAGATAGCAGAGCGTCCGTTATCATCAATGCGGCTAGTAACATCGTTACCAGTCTGACGGCTTGCATAATCATCGAACGAGCTGGATGACAGAGATCAGCAGATCTCCCCCAAGTCAACTCACAGGAAGGGTGGATCGGGTGATCAGCGGTATCTCCCTAGTCCAAGCACTGGCTACAAGGAAGAACTACCTCGTCAGTCCTTCTTAGGCTTTGACCCACCTCTCTATCAGACCCTCTTAGGTCAGCGACCGATGCCCATTGGCAGAGCATTTCGTGCAGATACAGTGCGGCCTGTTCATGCGAGGGCAAATGCACCGGGAACAGCGGCATATTTTGCCGCAGAGTGCGGGTGACGTCTTTGAAAACCGCTCGTGCTGCTGGACCAGGCCGGTACGACAGGCGAGAATCGGTAGTCGATGCGTCTGGATGTTCATAACCGACCGGACGGCCCCGCACTATACTCTCCAACACGGCCTGTATCAGCTCTGAGCTCGCGATCCAATTACCTTTCTGGTCGCCAACCGAATCGACAATTCTTGCTCCCATCGAATCGTTCTTTCTAGGGGTTGCATCACAGCGTCCAGCGAGCGTATGAGATCCGTAGGATCTTCCGGCATTTGCATTGCGACACCGCAATGGTCCATCCAGCAGTCCTCGCCATCGCAGATGTCTCCGCGAGAGAACCCTCTGTACGCCAGCTCGATTGTCTTGCAATACGCGAGCACATATGCCCGCAACGCCTCGTTTCGTGCGGGCACCAGCTCGGGTTTGTGATAGAACAAGCATCGAAAGACCGTCTGTGCGAGTGGCCGGCCGCTGTACCACGCGACCTGATCAGAAGTCAGAACTCAGAACGGCCGTACTTTCAGACAAGTCGAGCTCGCCTCTGCGGAGACCATCTCGTCCATTATCCAGCACATATCCGAGACACTATAGTTGTCTCCACCATGAAACTCGCTGTCAGACAATGCCGTTGAGCCCGGGTCCATATCTGGCTGAAAGATCTGGGCACGAGCTCAGCTTCATTCCAATCCGGGCCCAACCTGCAGGGCATTGATGATTTCCATCATCGGTAAACGGCCCAATTTAAGCGTGGCATTTTGTGGCAGGGCTACTGTAAGCCTGGTGCATGCGTAACTCGATACCTGCCTGAGCATCTTGCCTTGAAGGCCAGTGTGATCTCCATTCCGACAAAGACAGTGCAGAATGGTAACCGGCGATCATCTTACATCCTGTGATTCACTTAGCCGGGTTACGAGATTTTGATTCCGCCCTTTCGCCTTCACCAAGTCTGTCACTGTTCTCTATTTGCGTTACAACTTTCTCAGTCATGGCAGAGCCAGGTCCTTCAAGCATGGCTTCGACTCCTGTAGTCGAAGGTCCAACGGCACTCTCGCAGTTCGCTCCGCTCTCCGAGCTGGTTAAGCGAAGTGTGAAGAGGACTCGGGCCGTCTACGCCATCGATGGCTTCGCGACCGATGACGGATTGGCGAGAGCGTGCGTGCACCTGGAATGCTCGACTTCATCCTCCTGCTGACAGCACAGCAATAAGGCCAAGATTGCCAGCAAAGTATCCGTCGAATATCGGGATGTGCAAACTTTGCCCCCCATACTTGCTTCGCAGGCTGCAGGACCAGCCGGCCCAAAACGACCAGCAGTCAGCGTGTCCGACCCAACCATGAAGCTCATCGAGGGACCCTCTTCCGCTAGCGTCACTGCCTCTACAGCGGACGCTGCGAGTGAGCCCAGGTCCCTCGTCAAGTTCCGACATCAACAAGGCTTCGCAGCGGAAGGCGGTCAGGCCGCTTCCAGATTGTCACAGGCGTTGATGAGGAAGAAGGAGGCTAGGGAGGTTAAGCCGGCATATCACCCACAATGTAAGGCATTTAACACTAGGCCTTTGCTCATCCCCAGGGAAATTGAGCAGGGTGATTTCTGGCCATATGGGTTGGGTCAGGGCTGTAGCGGTCGACCCGGGAAACAAGTGGTTTGCAACCGGTGCCGGTGATCGAGTTGTGAAGGTGCGTAACCTGTGCACTTGCGCAGCGCTAAGACCAGATCTGGGACCTCGCTTCAGGCGAATTGAAGCTCTCCCTGACCGGTCACATCTCCACGATTCGTGGATTGGGAGTGTCCGATCGCCACCCGTACTTGTTCTCTTGTGCCGAGGATAAGGTGAGCATGGTGATTTGTCAAAAGCTCATTCGTAGATGGTGAAATGCTGGGATCTGGAGGTCAACAAAGTCATCCGTCATTACCATGGTCACTACTCGGGCGTCTACTCCCTGAGCGTGCATCCCACGCTGGACGTGCTTTGCACAGCTGGTCGGGACGCCAGCGTACGGGTGAGTGAACCGTGTCGACGGGCGCTGAATGCAGGTTTGGGACATGCGGACACGCGCCAATATCTTCACCCTCGCTGGTCACAGCAGCACGGTGGCTGATGTGAAGACTCAAGCATCCGATCCGCAGGTGATCTCTGGTAGCATGGACAGCACCATCAAGTAAGTCTTAGGGAATGTGACTGAGCTCACCGGCAGACTTTGGGATTTGGCGGCCGGAAAATGCATGACCACCCTCACTCATCACAAGAAGTCTGTACGGTCCCTAGCGATACACCCGCTGGAGTACAGCTTCGCGAGTGCAAGTGCCGGAGGCAACAAGTGAGTGTAATCGGTCTATTCCTGCTGACAGCGTAGCATCAAGAAATGGAAATGCCCCGAAGGTACCTTTGTGCACAACTTCTCTGGCCACGAAGCTATCATCAACACGCTGGCGGTTAATGAGGAAGGTGTCATGTTCTCGGGAGGTATGTCTTGCAACGTGTCCGAAGCTGATGACAGCCGATAATGGTACCCTTACGATGTGGGATTACGCTACGGGTCTGCCTTTCCAGCACCTCAAGGACGTTCCTCAACCCGGTTCATTGGATGCCGAAGCGGGTGTCTTCTGCTCAACATTCGACAAGACTGGAACCCGATTGATCACAGGCGGGGCAGACAAGACGATCAAAATCTACGCGGAACAAGCCTGAGATGCATGTCTATACGGAGAGCTCGGCCGTCTTGACGTTCTTGAGGTCGTCCGCGTACTTGCCAAGAGCCGGCTCGACCCACTCCTTCACGAAGCTGTCAACCTGCTCAGGCGCCCTGCCAACGAATGTTCTGGGGTCAAGGAGAGAGTCCAGCTCGTTCCAGATCGGCTTGAAGTACTCGTCGGCCTTGACGCGCTCGATGAGATCGTTCTCGCCGCCCTGCTCCTTGACGACAGCGCCCGCTTGGTGTGAGAGCACGCGGATCTTCTCGTGGCACTCCTGTCGGTCACCGCCAGCCTTGACAACGGCCATGATGATGTTCTCAGTGGCCATGAAAGGCAGCTCCTGGGAGATTCGTCGGCCGATGACCGAGGGGTAGACAACGAGACCCTCCGAGATGTTTTGCAAGGTGGTCAGGAGAATGTCGGCGGTCAGGAAAGCCTCGGGAATCGTGACCCGTCGGTTGGCACTATCGTCGAGAGTGCGCTCGAGCCACTGCACCGACGCAGTCATCAGGGTGTTCTGGTAGATGGCCATCAGGTGTCGCGCAAGTGAGCAGGCCCGCTCGCATCGCATCGGGTTTCGCTGTCCTCATCAGTAAGGGACAGGACAGATTGCACTAGAGTCCGCACCTTGTACGCCATAGCGGAGCTGCCAATCTGGTCCTTCTCGAAGGGCTCCTCGATCTCCTTGAGGTTCGCCAGCAAACGGATGTCAGTGCAGATTTTGTGCACAGTCGCGCCAAAGCTGGATAGAGGTCCCAAAACATCGATGTCGATCTTCCTCGAGTATGTCTGCCCGGTGACGGGGTAAGCGTAGGGGAAACCGAACAGCTCCGTGACTCGCTTGTCCAGCGCCTCCACCTGTCTGTCAGCGTCTGGCCCATCGCCGGTTGCTCACCTTGGCGTGGTCACCGTCGAAGAGCGCCAGGAAGCTCCCCTGAGTGCCCGTCGTACCCTTGACTCCGCGGAAACCCAAATCGGCTTTAGCCCGCTCCAGGTTCCGAAGGTCCCACAGGAGTTCCTGAATCCAGAGAGTGGCTCGCTTGCCGACCGTCGTCAGCTGGGCGGGCTGGAAGTGGGTGAAGCCGAGCGTCGGAAGGTCACGGTACTGCTTCGAGAAGGCCGTGAGCCTGGAGATGACGGTCGCCAGCTTAGGAAGCAGAAGTCCGAGGCCCTGGCGTAGGAAGATCAGGTCGGCGTTGTCCGTCACGTAGCAAGAAGTGGCGCCGAGACTGATATAAGCGTTCGCTCCGGATGGAGAAACTCACTGAATGATGCCCGCAGCTTCAGGAGCCTGCAGACCAAAGGTGTGGACGTGCGCCATGACGTCGTCTGCCCTCAGCTTGACCGTCAGACCAGGTCACTCACGTCGACGCTTCTTTTCCTCCTCAGCTGCGACTTTCATCTGGGCCTCATCAAGCTCGAGGTTGGCTCGCATCTGCTCGATAGCGAGATCGCTGATAGGAAGTCCAAGTTCCTGATCATAAGACACGCTGCATTTTAAGGCCTCACCTTCTCGGCGATGGCGAGGTTAAGCCACAGCTGACGCCAGGTGCCGAAGCGTGTCTGGCCGACGGTCAGTTGATATCCGTGCTGCCAAGCTGGACAGCCCTTACGGCGTTCGAGAAGAGCTTCGACATCTCCTTCGACGCATATCGCGACGACAAGGGAGTTTGGTACGAGTCCATGATGCTACTGATCTAACGCGGAGCAAAGTGCAACCTATGTATGGTGGGTGACTTCCGGAAAAGATTGAAATCCGGACAGCGAACCAGGAAATCTGGACCGGACAGGACCGGCCGAATGATGTGGCATTCCTCCACTTCGTGCCTGTCGAACCGCTTCTAGGTGTACTTTTCCGTCATGACTGTGTCGCTCAGCGATTGCGCTCGGGTTTGACTCGGCAGAAGAGACTTACTCATGTTGATGAGGGATGTCCAACCGGTGAAGGGATGGCTATGTGTCTCAGCATCTTTTCCATCCGTGCGCTGCATTGGTTTGCTAACCTTCGGCGCCCCTCTCCAGACTCGGCATCATATTGCTCCCAAACATAACCTGTTCGCTGCCACTCCTGGGCGGGTGAGCTGTGTTCCAGGCTTCTGACTCACCTTGAAAACGTTCTCGATGAGATTGCTTCTCAGCTCCTTGTAGATCTGGGAAGCTCGATCCCGGTTCGGGCCGGACGCCGTGTATTTCTCCTTCAGCGACTTGAGGGCGAGCCAGTTCATCTGGACCCAGATCGGCCCCCTCCAATAGTTCTCATCCTTGCCGAAGAATGTATCCGACTTGGACAGTGACCGAATACCGTACTTGGACCAGACGTGCTCGGGATCGGACAGGAGATCGAGGATTGGCTGCAGCCGAGGCGAATCGGTGGGCAGCAGCCCTAGGAGGAAGGGGAAAAGGGAGACATAGCCTTTGTGGCAGACGTGGATCGACTCGTCTA
Source organism: Cutaneotrichosporon sp. M94-02A (assembly GCA_037040355.1). Taxonomy (NCBI): domain Eukaryota; kingdom Fungi; phylum Basidiomycota; class Tremellomycetes; order Trichosporonales; family Trichosporonaceae; genus Cutaneotrichosporon; species Cutaneotrichosporon sp. M94-02A. Next base: position 118,743 of record JAXQGU010000048.1, read on the forward strand.
AACAAGGTCAGCAGGGTTGGCTCTTTCCGAACTAACCATCGTCGTCCACGGTGACGTCGCAGAAGGCTTGTGACTCGTCACTCCAATGGAGCTCATCCAGATTCGCCATGACGCCTTTGTGGTGCTTTGTGTACTCGGCGACGTCTTCGTCGTATCCCAGGTATTCCGCTACGCGCTTCATCGTCTCGGCGAAAAAGCCCATCCAGCTCATCAAGTCGACGTGAAGTTCGCCCGAGTGAGGCGTAGATGCGCGCGGATAGTCGTCCAGGCCGGAAGTCAGGATGTGAGTAGCGGTTCGCCCGCGCCATCTGTACGCCTCCGTGCGACTGGGTGGTCGGCGACCATATGGCTTCAGGAGACCCCTTTGAGTTCGTCTGAACCACTGGTAGTGACGTCGAAGGCTGGGATACAGGGACTTGAGGTAATTGTTCGCCAGAGATGGTTGATTTAGGTGGAGAGACGGCAATTCGGAGATGAGTGACGAACCCGACAGCATCGACGCGGCGGGCGATTCGACCCCTAGCTGGGCGTCCAGGAGGTTCGACGCGCTCTGCTGTTCAAGGCGATCGACGAAGGACATCAAGGTCAAGAGCAGTGTCGGAGGGTTCGCATAGCTCGGGTATTGCACCCAGAAATCTTTAGGCACCTGACGTCAACGTCCGTACTTACACCATTGACTCACCCTGCTCCTGGCCTCATCGCCGAGGATCTGCTCTCGCGCTACCCATCCATCCTCGTCTATGAGGCCAACCCAGTCGCGCAGGATCTCGAGGCTGATCATCAGCGCCGACAGCAGAATCGGACGAACCTGAGGTCGTTGTCCCATTGGCCGATCAGGGCCAAATGGAATCCTTCGTCCCAGTAGAACCCTCGCGGGAAGAAGCTGCGGCTCGGCGTGGCGGTGAGGAGACTACGGTCTGGCTCGAATCTCGGCGCCTCCTCTCCAGTCGATTCATCCTCAAGGTCATCGTAATCGTGCTTAAAACTGCGGTCGACGATACTGGCGCCATGGAAGTAGCCGATGCCTCCGATCAGGTTCGAGGTTACGGCTTTGGCGAACGTCTTGTAGTCCTCGGTATCATAGGGAGCGGAAAGAGGGAACGTGCGGGCGAAGCGATCATCGTATTGCCTGGATGCTGCCTCCAGGGCATGGGTCATCCGCTCGACTTCCATCAGCCTCGTTGTAGCACGACACGTACAATTGTATTCCTGTTCTTCTGCATCCCCACCGATCGGCTCATAGACAACATCGAATCCCCAACGTGAGCCTCGCGACACGCCGCTGCCCGCGTACCCCATCTGAAAGGCGTAAACGTTCGAGTTCGGGTCAGCGGTATTCTGCAGCTGGAAGAGCGCGAGCGGGTCGGGCGGCGTTTCTGGGGTGTATCTGCCAGACTCCATGAGGCCTTGAGCGGTCGAATCGATCGAGTTCTGGACAAGATCTTCCGTCAGTATGTAGACCTGGGTAGGTAATTACCTTTGACCCGCCAGACATGTCCATCCTCCACTCTGTGCGCGATGACACTTGTCTGCCCTTCGAGGTGGTCGAAGTCGTCTGCGTGAAGAGCAGGAGCAAGATAAGTCACACCGGGGTGCTCAACGACGCGTATTCGGAAATCACCGAGGCTGGGTGTGGATCCACGGAGAGAGATCTCTCCTTGAACGCCCTGGGCTGTCAGTATCCAGGTCACATTGACGGAACTCACAGTCATCCGATCCACGGTATTCTCCAAGGTTAGGTGGCCAAGCCCCTCGAGACCGAGGTAGTAGATTGCACTTGTCCGTGAAGGCTGGCCTATGATGGCTTTAGCAAGGCCAGGCGAAGATACTCACGATGGTCTATAGAATCTCCCTCAATCCGGACGGTCCATGCTGAGCCGTCCTCTGTCTTGAGCCAGGACGTGGTCAATTTGACGTTCTGCTTCCCGTCGACAAGATCCTGAGTGGCATAGAACCTTCCGTCATGCTTGGTGTAGCTGTACGACTCGAGGCTGTCGTTGTCCTCGCAGGTGTGTCTGATGGCTGTTTGGAGGTCAGGGAAGCACGTAGAGCTTGCTGATGAACGGTACCTTGATTCCCAGTGAAGTCATTCAAGCCAAACCACATCAGTCCGGTCAAAAGCGTCTCGGGAGACCGGGCGCGTACGCCATGGTACACCTGGGGACGATATGTGTTCCAAAACAACGAGCTCTGGCAAGTCAGCCCTTCGACCGGAATACCACTCACATTCGAGAGGGATGCAGCTGCTGCGATGGCGTCCGGCCCGGCCAATGCGCTCTGCGACTGCAGTACAAGCGCACCGGCAAGCCCAAGCAGCACGAGCATCTTCTTTTCGATGTCGCTGGGAAGACGAGTAGACTACTGCTTGAGCGCGTTCTTGCTATGTATCTCTCATCTTCCGGTTCCAGCAAGTCAGGGTTGCCGTAAAGCTTCCGGCCCGTATTTCAGTCCTTCGGGGTGGGTTGCGGTCTGAGCTGCCTCGTATGCATCCTGGAAAAGAACTCTGACTTGTATGCAAGCAAATTGCATCAAGTCTCGTCTCGGGGTCGTCGCTCCTGCAGTCAACAGCAGTACACGGCGAGATCACGCCTCACGACTCTTCCGGCAAGGAACGAAAGTCGCCGACGGCACATGACGATGCCAGGTTTGCCGGAGATGGGGGACTGCGTTATTATTGATAGTTGCATTTGACTACACTACCCGGGGTGCTACAGATTGCGTATCGCTTGGCAGAGACATCATGGCTACGACTGGCTCGGGATACGTTCGACCTGCCATGCCTATGCCTCCAGAGGCATCGCCAAACCATTGTTTACCCCAGCCCCCAATCCTGCGAAACCGCGGGGCCTCGGTCTCCTCCGCATCTGCGGCTTCTCTTGCGTCTAGCGACTCTCCCCTTCAGACCATTGCAACGGACGCATACATCCTCGGCACCGATAGGTTGGCGCAGGACGGCAGCCAGTCAGGGCCGGAAGGCTTGGCTCGGCCGCGACGACTATCAGCTGTGCATTTTGCCCCTCTACCGGTCGTCCCACCCGAGCTCAAAAGACGGAGCAGTATCACCCTCGGCGTCGCCGCCAGAAAGAACCTCTTAATCAGTCAGAATGGAGGAGCAAAGCCCAAGACTGGAGTTGTATACATGACCGACGAGGAGTGGGAGGATTACAAGAGGCAGTACGAAGCCAAACCAGAGTCAGTTGTCCTTGCCCGGAGGCAGCTAGTATCAAGCACTGAGTCCCGCAGCGCAGATGTTGTTGATCTAGGAGAGATGGTCTCAACCGGTGTACGCTCACTCTGGCGGAAGGTCAAGACCGCTTCATCCGAGCGGCGCGGGTCAAGCAGCAGCGTCGGCAGCACATCAAGCATGGCGTCATCCTCCGCGGTCTCGAATCAGTACCGCACGATAGCATCACCGGGCCCTAAAGCGGCAGGCTTGTTACCAGTCAAGGAGGAGCACTCGCCAGTGCAGTCTCCGGCACCGTCAGCAGTCTCTTCGCCAGAACCCCGCCAGGCCAAGCCATTACCTTCCGGTGAAGCGTTCACATCCGACCAAGCAGCCCACCCAGTTGCCGATGCCATGACCGCCTCCGGGCATTCGACGGTCGAAAGCTCGGGGCCGTCTCAACAGTCACTGCATTCGCCGCCACCTCAGAGCAGGGCTCGGGACCCATCCGAGGACATTTCACAGTCGGGCGCAACACAGCATCCCAGGCGGTACAGCAACCCTGCATCGAGTGCGGAAGCAGCACGGGATAGCCTCGGAACGAGCATGCGTTTCGGCAATCCACCATACCGCTTCGGTCTGAAACGGACCCCCAGCGACTCGAAGTATGGGGCGAGCGCTCGGTCAAAAGACCGGAATGAGGAGGCTGTTCTCGGCTTTCATGCGGGCAGTCATCGGCCATCGACAGATCTGCTACAGAACATGGTCCGCGATGTGCGTATCTGACCCACTGGGTTCAGGGGAACAACTGCGCCGAGGATTTGAAGTGCCTCGACCCAGCTTTGTGATACACCGCCAATACACCACTGCAGGGCTCCCTTGCGAGTCTTACTGCAGGTCACCCCATCGCGTGTTTTCGATGGGAGAGGAAGCATCAGGACATGATGCTGAAGCCCTGTGAGCCAAGGTGGCCCCAGGACAAACCCAGGCTGTTTGTACGAACAGCCTTTTCGTTGCAGGTGGACTAGCGGCGGGCCGACGGATCTTGGTATGCTCGCTCGTTGTATTTCAGTAGTAGTGATATATCGGGGCTAAGTATGCTCTGCATGACTTGCGAGATGCATCGTCATCCGACCTCGGTTCATCAGGCTTCTCGCCGCACCCAGCTGGTGGAGGTTGGTGGCTTGATCAGCAGAAGCAGATCACCTGACTCCGGTGTTTGCAGCGCGTCATACACCTTCCTGTCCTCTTCACCATATCATCGTTTGAAAGTGCAGCCCTCGAAGCCTTTGTCTTGCTCCAAATGCCTGCAACCGAAAGATCTGGTGCCGACTTGCCGCTCTCTGGCCTGACCCGAGACGGCTGGTCCAACGAAGATGAAGCGACGACGACTTGCGCTTGTGGAGCAGTGCAGATGGTAGTGGTGAGGCCTCCGTCGGCTGCGGCCCCGGCGTGGGGGGGCGCGTAAGCTGATCTTCCAGCCCTTGAAAGCACCTGGCTTGGTCAACACGTTCGTGTGCCACTGCTCCGATTGTCGAAAGATCTCGGCGTCCATGTTCGCCACGAACCTGACGACTCTCGACTCGCACACTCGCTTTGTGCGGGGAGAAGACAACCTTAGCATCTTTGAGCAGGCTGTCACGACGCCTGCTCATCGGCGCATGACGAACGCATTTTGCAAGACCTGCGGAACGATCATGTTCCGGCAAGGCGAGATTGCCCCGGGAACCAGGTTCATGCGCGGCGGACCAATCGATGATCACGAGCTGCACAACACCGTTCTCAAACCGGGCATCGAGATCTTCAGCGAGCACCGCGCAGCCTGGGTTAAGCCGGTGGACGGGGTGGAGCAGGCCAAGGGCATGGGTCGATTTGGCGAGTGAAAGCTGTCAACTTCGAAGGTGGAACTCATACAGGGGTACAGGCTCGCCGAGCGAGAAGCAGAGAAAGAGTTCATTGTAGAGTCTGTCAGTCAATCAGTATAGCCAACATTGTTATGATCAGATCCGCTTCAAGCTTCCAGATGCAGAATAAAGATGGACGTTTGGCAAGATCTTGAACCGGGCCTTGTTCCGAGCAGAAGCCAAGAACCCAGGTCCATCGACAGGCAAGGGTAGTATACATAAGATGCATTCAAGATGTCTTGGGCGGTTACTTGCGGTACCACCTGACACCGGCCCTGTTCCTCCTCATCTTCCTCTGCAGCTGAAGCATGCCATAGAGAAGGGCCTCAGCGGTAGGTGGGCTGTGATCGTCAGACTGTGCGTTGCCGCGTCACGCGCACGAGGAACCTACCATCCAGGAACATAGATGTCGACGGGAACGATTCGGTCGCAACCCCTGACAACCGAGTATGAGTAGTGGTAGTAGCCGCCGCTGATGCAGGTCAGCCGACCACGTCTGAGGTTCGGAAGAGCATGTTCTGCCTACCCGTTGGCACAGGAACCCATGGAGATGACCCATCGGGGCTCGGGCATCTGGTCGTACACTGCGACGGTCAGCCTCGGGCCAATGATTAAGAGCGGATTCCCGTCTCTTCTGATCAACCGCTTGACTGACCTTTTCTCAGAGCAGGGGCCATCTTGTTGGTAAGGGTCCCAGCAACGATCATGATATCACTCTGACGAGGACTGGCTCGGAACACAACACCCAGCCTGTCCTGGTCGTATCGGGCGGCAGCCATGTGCCTATTCACTCCGTCAGAACGCTTGCACCATGCCAGTGGAAGCCACGACGCTTACATCATCTCGACGGCGCAGCAAGCCAAACCGAAAGTCATCGGCCACATAGAGCCCTGTCGGGCCCAGTTGACCACCTTGTCGAGGGTGGACAGAACATACTCTGCAGCATTATTAGCATCAACGATAAGCAGGCAAAGAGTCCAGTCTCACCGGCACCGTTCTTGGGGGTCTCCAAGCTGAGCTGGTTGCTGCCCTGTTGAGCGATCTGTGTGTGGAGCGTAGTGGTCGAGGGGGATGAGTCAGCCGTGTTGATAGAGGCGGAGGGCGTGTTAGGGCGCTGAGCGATGGCGCTCGTGGCAAGCGGACGGCCTAATGGCAATCAGCTTAACTGTGATATACATTCCGCAGACATGACCTACCGATCGCGAAGGCGGGTCGGATCGTGGCCATCGATCCCTTCACAGCACCTGATCCGCGTTAGTTCACGGTCTTGTGCGCGGAAGCGTCATGTGTACTGACCATGCCTGAGTCCGGGGAGGAGGGATGCCATCTTTTGAACAGAGTATGCTCGGCGTGGAGGATGAAGCAGTCGATGAGACCAAGCGGCGAAAGCGTGAACCAATCGGCGCGAGAACGATTGAACGCAAAGAGGGGTACTTTGTACGTAAGCGACATCACTTTTGGCGGACGGCATCGATGCCGAGCTAAAGTCTCTGGCAATAACTTAGTGAGGTCGAATTTATCTCTCGTTGTCGCTTCGAGCGGGTCCGTTGGTGACATGTTGTCGAGAATACCTGCCAAGACCGCTGTGCGGCCGCTTCAGGCTTACACTCGCACTCTAGGATCAGTTGCGAGGGTCAGTGGCCGTCGTGGTATGGCATACAGAGCTGATCGCCGTAGCCGTCACCTGTAGCTTTGGGCAAGCGGCCTGTCATTCCTGCTCGTGCGGGACCCATATTGGCTATCGGTTCGAGCCGCGGGCTATCATGGACTCCATGGAGGTCGACGCCGTCCGAGTCTGCGCCGACCGAGCAGGTGACATCCCGGGTCTTGCCGGAGACATCCGCTAGCGCGACCAGCGTGACCTCGAAAACCGTCTCAGACGCGGTGACGTCCGGCAGCCTGCCGACGGGAGTGCAGGACGCACGAGCTGCATCGAGCCCGGTTATGCATGAGGACCCTTCTGCCCTCCTCCCACAGCCTCCTGCGACAGGGTCGGTGCCAACTCTCGAGGACATGGTGGTCAACTCCGGGATGTCGGTAGAGGAGATCCTGAACTCCTCGGAAGCTGTCCACGCTGCTATCAAGCTGTCCGACCTCAAGCTGATCGGCTTGGAGCATGGATGGATCAGCCTGTCGGGATGGATGACGGACGCCGTCGTGTCGATGCACCTTGCATCCGGCCTTCCCTGGTGAGCTCCGTCATGCGCGCGACGGCGATAGACATGGGCTAATTCGGATAGGTGGGGTTCGATCGCCGCGACCACAATCCTCATCCGACTTTGTCTGGTGCCTCTCGTTGTCCGCAACCTAAAACACAATGTTCGGCTGGCCGCCATTCAGCCGCAGATGACCGCTCTCTTCAAGCGCCTCAACGACGTTAAGCAGTCTGGCGATATCAACGCCCGGAATACCGTCATCCAGACTCTGCAGGGTCTCATGAAGCAGCACAACGTGTCACCATTCCGGCCCTTGCTCATGCCGCTTATCCAGTTCCCCTTCTTCATCGGCTTCTTCAACGCCCTGCGTCACCTCGCCTATCTCCCCTTGCCCCAGCTCAAGGAGGGCGGGTTCGGATGGGTCACGGATTTGACAGTGTCGGACCCCTACTACATTCTCCCGATCACCAGCTTGCTCTTCACGAACCTTGTTCTGAAGGTAAGTCTGGGTCACTGTCAGTTGAGGCAGTCCTAATGAGTTCGTAGGTCGGCCAAGACGGAACGGGCGCCATGAACAACGCCAACGCGAACATGGCTCACTTCGCAAACGCGCTCCAAATCCTGTCAATCCCTCTGATCTTCTTCATCGGCAAGATGCCAGCCGTGAGTAACGACAACCCATCACCAAATCCACTGCATCAGCTAACGCCTGTCCAGGCCGTCTTGTTCTACTGGACGTTCACCAACTTGTTCACCCTTCTGCAGGCTTTGACGCTGCGGCAACCCTTCGTCAAGCGGATACTCAACATCCCTGTGCCTGTCGTGAAGCCTCCCCCTCCAGGCACTCCAGCAATCAACATGAACCCTTCCTACGCCGAGACATGGAAGGCGCTGAAAGATGCGATCAACACGCGCAGGGAGGAGGCAATGAAGGCGGCGGCGCGGAGCCCGCAGGTGAACAGGCAGCAGGCGCTCAAGTCGCTGCCGAACCGAGTTCGCGAGGGCAAGTCGCCTGCCGCAGCTGGAGGGAAACAGGCCTCGTGGCTGGAGAAGCCCGCTTCCTCCCAGCGGAAGTCGTAAAAATCTGTTCTCGTACATCCGATGCAGATGCCCATCTCCACAGAGCGGGGCCATCTCAAATTCGGCGTCTCGGTCCGTCGGACCTGAGCGATGCTCCGCATCGTCCGGATGGACCTCCACCGGAACCTCCACATGTGATCACGTTTGCTATATATACCTGTCGCATGCAGAGCGTAGCGCCATCAACTCCCTATTGCACAGTCAGAATGTCGTCGAACGAAGCTTCATGGACGCCGGAGTATGCTTTATCCGAGCGCAGGTTGTTGGATCCCTCGAAGCCCGCTCCGGAGCGCAAGAGGCGTGTGGCGATCACGGGCGGGTCAGGCAAGCTGGGACGATGGGTTGTCCGGGAGATGGTGGAGCACGGTTGGGAGGTGTACAACCGTGAGCGCGATGCTTCACATGGTGCGCGGCTCGTAAACTCACGAGTGCAGTCGATATTACTCCCCCTGCGGCGTCTGAAGCATCCGTTCAAGCCAAGTTCCTCCAGGTGGACCTGAAGGACTATGGGCAGGTCGTTGGTATCTTCACGGATGTCGACTCGGGCATGCGGGGCATTGACGCCGTCATCCACCTCGCTGCCATTCCTGCACCCGCTAGAACCGTTAGTCCCTCTACAGCTCCAATGCGGTGTGGAGCTCATGTTATTTAGGCGAATCATGTGGTGTTCCACAACAACATCCTCCAGACCTACAACATTCTCGAGGCGGCCAGGGTGACTGGGATCAAGAATGTTGCCTTGGCATCGTCCGAGACCGTAATGGGGATCCCGCTACACCCGACGCCGCCCGACCGCCTCCCGATTACTGAGTTGCCGCAGCGGCCGGAGAGCAGCTACTCGCTATCGAAGCTCCTTGGGGAGAAGATGGGCGAGCAGTACTGCCGCTGGGACCCCGAGGCCAAGATCATCAATATCCGGCTGAGCAACGTCATCGCTCCCGAGGACTATGGCATGTTCCTCAAGTGGCAGGACGACCCATGGGAGCGCGCATGGAAGTCAGTCGTTACAGCAGAAGGGAGTTCCTGGCGCTGACATCCACACAGCGGCTTCTGCTATATTGATCCCCGTGATTGCGCGCAGGCATTCCGCCTGGCACTCGAGTCCGACCTGAAGGGCCCGCACGTCTTCAACATCGCCAACGCCGACATCGCCTTCACCAAGCCTACGGCCGAGCTGGTGAAGCTCGTCTTCCCCAATGTCAAGTATGAGCCCGAGACATCGGACCCCCGAGAGGGCTTGATCAGTATCAAGAAGGCAAGGGAAATGCTCGGGTACAACCCGACACACGACTGGCAGAGTCAGGTGGAGAAGCTCCGAGCCGAAGGCAAGATCTAGGTTCATGCATAGGTCTTGAGATGCACGATGTTTGACAATTCTCGACCAAGATCAGCGGGTCTTCCTCTGCCGTTCCGCCTCCATCGCCATGGTTTTCAGGTTCTTGAACTCGCTGCGTCCGGTGGCCTTGCACAGCTGGTATTGTCAGTAATGGGATACACTCTGTCAATTGGGCCAACATACTCCGTAGAACCGCGACTTAGGGTCACGCAAGAGCTCTGCCGGGCTGGCGAATTCGGCGATGCTTCCCTTGTCCATGACGAGGACCTTGTCGAAGTCGATCTGGGATAATCAGTACAGGGGGACCAGTCGGTTTGCCGATACGCACGATGGTGTGGATTCTGTGAGCGATCGTCAAGATGGTTGAATCGGCGAACTCCTCCCGGATGGTCTTTGAGACTGGTCCATTAGTATCAATCCCGCAGTCAGGCTGCTCTCGCTCACTCAGTTCGTCAGTCTCATCTATGAGGTATCAGTATCAATCACCGTGTAGACGGGAAAAGACTCACAATCGATCGAGGCGGTGGCTTCGTCCATGAACAAGAGCTTGTTCCTCTTCAAGATTGCCCGTGCCATGCTAAGCCGATCAGCATCTGAGGGCGAGAATGATCAAGTCCAGTTTCGCATACCAGATGAGCTGCTTTTCTCCGCTGGAGAAGTTGTCGCCTCCTTCGCTGACAGGGTTGGACAGATCCTGGAACACGTTCTTGTTACGAGACTCGTCCTCGTCGACGGACTGCTCGGGCGCTGCATGAGCATCGGAGTCCTTCAGAAGATGCACTCGACGTAGTGCTTCGTAGATGTCGGCGTCATCGTATTCGTCGAATACATCCAGGGTCGACCGAAGCGTGCCCGAGAGAATCGTTGGGTCCTGGGGAATGATTGTCACGCGACTGCGCAAGTCGGTCAAACCGATCTTGGCGATGTCTGCCATTGGTGAGCTGTGTAAAAGACGCAGTTCCGCTTGACATACCAATGCCGTCGATGACAATCTTGCCCGCGTGCGCCTCCACGAAGCGGAAGAAGCTGAGTGCCAACGTCGACTTGCCGCAGCCGGTCGATCCGACGATGCCGATCTTCTCTCTAGGGGCGACATGGAAGGAGATACTGTGCAGGACGTCGGGCAAGTCAGGCTGAAACGATGAGCCTAGCTCGAGGTCTGCGGCAGTTACACTTACGGCGTATCGGACCACGAGCTTTTCGACGGATATCTCCCCGTTCTGCGGCCATGCTGCAGGTGGTCGAGGCTCGACGATCTCAGCTGCCTCCCTCGGGAGTTCTGAGTACCTAGACATCTTCAGCAAGTGCGGTGGCCACGCGTTGGACGAATTACTCTTTGATGCGTTCTAGGGCGACCATGCTCTGCTCAAGCTGGACAAAGCGGCGGACGACGAACAGCAGGTCGTGAGTCAGACCATTCGCGAAAGCGAGCGCGAAGCCGGCCATAGAGGCAGTGACACCGGGTGCAATAAGCACCGCGACGGCGGTGATGCCGATAACGACCGCAGATAACAGGTTGAACCTGGCGGAAAGCCATCGGTTGACCGTCCTGAGCATGTCAGTCATGGAAGTGTTTAGCAACGCAGACCACGAACCAGGACCAAACGAAGGCGAGGTTGTTTGTGTCGGCGAGCTGCATCATCTGTTGCAGGGCCAAAGTGCTGCAACCGAACGCCCGGATAACCGCAACGCCGGAGACTGCTTCACCGAACATGCTGTAGAGCGGCGAGCGAGTGACTGAGTCAAGTCGACGCATGTCTCGGGAAGTCTGGCCGTAGATGGAGCCGACCTGGTAGTAGACGACAATAACAACACTGTTTGGGTGAGTTTACAGCTGAAGGCGGCGTCGCCCCGACGCACCAGCTGGCAGCCAAGAAAGGCCATCCGCCAACATAAGTGATGGATGCGAAGGTCACCACCACGTTGAGTCCGTACGACAAGCTTCGCACGACTGCTAGGTCAATACCATCTCAAGTTTCGCAGTCCATCCACCTACAGTTGTCCGCCATGCTCGAGTCTAAGCCCTCGATGTCTTTGCCGAAACGGTTCAGGAGGCGGCCTCTGCTGGTAGTGTCGTGGAAGCGCAGCTTTGCGAACAAGACAGATTCCAGCATCGCTGAAGCGTCAGACTGACTAACCCGTCGACACGAGTTCGAGCGGTGACATACCTCGCTGCAGTTTGCGGCTAGCCTGGATCGAGCCGTAGTACATGACCGCGAATTCGCCGTTCTTGAGCCATGCCCCGAGTAGTGTAATCTGACATCGTGAGCATAGGTTCCTCTCAACCTTGCACTGAGCCTACCAGAGCGTATCCAACCACGTAGTATGTTGACGAGTGTCGACCTGGAATGTCGGTCTCCTCGCCAGTCCAATTCCTGCGCTGTCAGTGGCATTCTGTCCTGAGAGTGACCACCCACTCGAGCCAGCCCTTCTCCGCGACAGGAATAGACATGGCAATCAACAGCGAGATAACGAATAGAATCCCTGTTCCGTGTCAGCACGACGTCCGAGGGAGATGCAGCCTCGTTCGCCGACGTACACCAGACAGGGCTTCCAAGGGACGTGAAGTACAGTCTCCAGACCGACCAAGCGACCCGGCCAGTTGCCCGCTTCTCGTCTTCGACGAGCTTTCGCGGCGCCTTCTGCTTGAGATCAGGTGTCGAGCTCGTGACGGTCATTTCGTCTTCTGGGGCGATCGAGCTGGTCTCCGAGCCTGGCTCGCTAGTCTGCGCTTCGCCGGCACCGCTGAGGCTGGCCACGCTCTTATGAGTCGGCTTCGCCATCTGCTCGATAGGGTTCTCTTTCTTCTCCACGGTTGGAGATACGGCGTTCTTCGCGTTGGCGTTGTCCTCTGCCTCGAGCTCCTGCATTAGACCGCACGCGACGAAGTCTGACCGAGTGCCGCTGAATCGAACATCACCCTTTACCATCAGCATTGAGCTCAGCGTCCGCCACATCACGGCTCACATTCTCAAGAGCTACGATGTACGCAGCCGCAGGCGAGACAAGGGCAGTGTGATGCGAGACCAGGAGGATCGTTCTTCCGGCCATGATCTCACCCTGTAGGCAGCGCTCCATGATCGCCTGCGCCGTGTGGGCATCCACTGCACTGAGGACTGCTCTGTCAGCCAATGTAGCTGAGTAAAAGGCTCACCGTCATCGAGAAGCAGAGTCGCCGCTCGGCCATACACCGCTCGTGCGAGAGACACTAGCCACGGTCAGCAGCAGTTGCCCGCGATTGCTTCTGATGCGTACCTCGGGCCTTCTGACCACCGCTGAGGTTGAGACCCTTTTCACCGATCTCGCTGATTGCATTAGCGACTCGAGGGGCTAGGGTGGTATGGGGCTCTCACGTTTGATCCCCGTCTTCCAGGATCTCCAGGTCAGGTAGAAGCGAACATGCGTCTAGTACTTTTGCGTATCGATCCGCATCGAAAGGCGAGGAAAAGATAATGTTGTCTCGAATGGAAGCGTTCTGCAGCCATGCCTGCTGAGGCACATACGCCACGAGATCATCGAGGATCCAAGTATCTTCGAGTTTGTAGTCCTTCATGCGAGCCATCGCGTCCGCCGAGGAGCGGGGGCATTCCATGGATCCCGCCAGAAGGTCTGCCTCGCCGAGCAGTCCCGCAAGAAGGAGAGACTTGCCCGATCCTGGGCATGGTCAGCAATTTTCGTCAACGAAATGGCCGCGCATTCGCATTCAACCTACCGAGACGACCGCAGATCAACGAGAGCCTGCCCTTAGGGAACCGTACGGAGACGTCGGCAAGGGTGAAGCCAAGACCGGGAGTGGGTCGGACACTCTGCGCCCCTTCCATGGCGGACAGCAGTGAGTCGTCTCGGGGCCAAGTGAAAGTCGCATTGGCGAGCACGATGTCGCCGCCGCTCTTGTGGGCGCTGGGTGGCCGGACCTCGGCGAGTGTCATGTATTTCTCGATTCGCTTGCAGGAAACGAAACCTTGCAGCGCCTGGATGAACGTCTCTGGAAGGGCGCTCAAGGCGTACTGAAGTTCGCCGAAGACAGCCACCGCCGTGAAAGCGGTGGAGGGCGTCAACCGGTTGTGTGCAACCAGAGTGTAGTGCTGCGTTCTTCAGAACAATACGACGAGACAGAGTGCAGCCGCGTAGACTGACGAGGAACGCCACAACGGTGACGAGTACTGGCGTCGAAGCCCAGAGGATGGTGAAGCCGACCTCGATCTGGTAGTTTCTGGCTTGCCAGTGCAGCTCTCGCTTCCGAATCTGATCAATCCGTCGCTCAAAAGATCGCTCCCAGGCCATGAACCTGTAGGTGTGAGCGATGCGCGGGAGCAGTCGAAACATCTGCGTACTTCAGCATTCTGATGCCCTGCAGAACCTCGTTCATCAGGGCGCTACGCTGGTCACGAGCCTTCATCAGGTTCTCCTGGGCGTTCACAACAACCTTCGAGGCCAGGTGGTTCAGAGGCAAGGTCACTGCGAATTAGCACCCCTCGCGAGCCCTGCCATCCGTGACTGCTTGGAGACTCACAGATCGCCGCAAGCAGGCCGACGATGGCTGAGCTACCCATCAGACGGACGAGGAAGAGCGTGGCCCTGAGGCGTCAGTGGCGATCGTCAGCATCATCGGTAACGGCCTACGCAATGAGCTCCACGGGTGAATCGACCAAGGAGAATCCTGACATTATCAGCTCGCATCATTTTCAAATACGCACCGTGGAAGACGAATTCCGTGACGCGGTCGACATCGACGGTGAAGAGAGTCTGTGGAATCAGCTTTGACGAGGGGACTGAGGCATACCATGATCTGGGCCTTGGAATTGACCGCCTCGTCGTCTTCTTCCGCGGCGTCCGGGTTCCCGTCGGCCTTCTTCGCCTTGTCGGAATCATCTCCGGTTGCCGCCACATCCTTCTTGACCAGCGTCTTGTTGAAGAGCATCGTGTTGAGTTGCAGCTTAATCCGTGACTGAAGCATGGTTGTGCTGATGGACCAGATAATTCCTCCTGCGATGTACATGACGGCGTTCGAAATGAACAAGCCGAATGCGAGGAACCAACCCCAGGACGGGTCAGAGCGCGTGGGGTCTGATTCGAGGTACTGGATGAACAATTGCAGGAAGTAATGCGGGACATAGTAGCCGATAGCGGTAATAAAGGCGAGCACGAGTTCTGATATTCAGCGCAAAAAGTTTATTTGAACTTACGAGCAGTAAGAGCGCCCGCATTGGCCTTCGCGAGCTTGATGAGGAGGTTGAAGCCCTCCATGCGGCCAAGACGCTTCTGCAACCGTCCGTATACCTTGCGCATGAGCAGGAATTGGTTCATAGCCCCTGTCCGTCAGGATTGGCAACAATTGGGAGGCAATGCGCGGAACTGACTCAAGTTGGCTTGAAGAACGGGCAGATCCCAAACATCCATTGTCTCGCTGACATAGCCCCTTTTGATGACCGAGGTAGCGTATCCGAAGAGCAACCACTCTGGTACTGTCGCCTGGACCTCTTCGATGACGTTGGGCACGTCCGGGTCGAGAGAGCCGTGGTCTGGCGGAATGGCGTCGGCAATCCTAGGTGGATAGACCACCGACATGTCCATGTGTAGCGGAGGTCCCCTTCTGATCAAGAGAATGATCCAAAGCGGCGGGACGTGCAGAATCGGCAATAATGGTCGCAAGACGTCGAGGGTGGACTGCGGCGCGAAGGCGATGACATCGAGCCTGTCGAACATAGCGAGCACGGCTGAGCTGGATTTATGGCCCGTTGGCAGCGGCGTTGATGGCAGGAGAGCCAAGAACGCTAGGACGAGAAACTGAGTCGCGATGCTGACGGACAGATGGATGGTTGTGGGCCAGTGCGTGGCCGTCTCTCGTTGGCGAAGGAATGCGAAGAGGAGCAGGAGCGTCACGAGGTGCGACAGGAGAAGCAGGACGGGCTGCATGAGCTCGTCGATCCACTGTGCGCGGCCTTCCCGCTGCAGGATGAGGAGCACCATGACTGCGATGTTACATGCGAAAGGCGGCACGAGCGAGAGCAGGAGGCCGATTTTGCGTCGCTGCATCGAGTTCCAGAACTCTTGCGGGCGCACAGGCGTACCATCTTGCCGGATAGCTGTGTCGTCGAGTTCGAAGGGGTCCTTCTCATCTCCGCCGTGTCCATGTAGTGGTTCGTCCCTGTGCGTTGGGAGCTCTATTCGATGCGTTTTGAAGAGTCGTTTGGCCGGAGACGAGGGATGCGTTGCCAGGTAGATGGAGAGAGAGAGACAGGAAGTGAAAGGAATGAGCGCGACAGTAAGAGTCGAGATGTAAGCGTCCATGCTGGTTTGTTATATATGTTCAAGCGGCGAAAGATTACTTTGATGGTAGAACGAGGGAAGAAGATCCTTTCGGTGGCTAGGCTCGGATTAGTCGGCTGATTTGTCGCGGGTTTCTGAAACACCGTGATCAATGGTATCGCGCGGGAGCGCCCGTGGAGGCAACTTCACGCCCAAGAATACGCCAATGCGAGCAATAGAGCAGTTGATGGGCGAAAGAAGCGGATGAATGATTAAGAACAATCGTCACACACCTAGTCGACTCTCCATGTCGCTCGGATCCGAAGCAGCCAAAATAAAGCGGCCCACGCGGTCATCTCCGGACGCCTCAGGGACAGCTCGGGGGGTATTGTAGTCCAGACAGAAGAAGCTTGCTTGGAAAGCTCGGTAACATACATACACTAGAGGCTCTGATGCGACGCTCACAGGCGGCGGTACGCTCGTGCCACGATACAGTCGTTCACCGAGCTGCTCCTCACGCATCCTTCTGTCGCGTGAGGCTGATTCCCGCCCCCACATCGTCCCGGAGATGTCCTCAGCCTTTTTCCGCTCGCTCGTGTGCTGGGATGCCGGCATAGCGACCGCCCCACCTGACCCCACCCAACCCGCATTCCGGGTCGGATCATCCGCCTCCATAGCCGGAGAGCGCGTTCCATCGATCATCTACACCCTCTTCTACAATATTCAACCTTGCCTGTCCTTGCCTGCCCAACCACATCCATCTAGATATTTTGTCCACATCCATTGCTCGCAATGACTCTCATTAAGAGCCTCCGACCGCTGGCGACAGCTTCAACAGCAGGCCTCAGACAGTACGGGCGCAGATCTATGGCCTCCAGTGAGTTGAACTCGATGTCCTGACTGTACTACGGAGCGGACACTGACCGTACTCGCAGAGTTTGCAAAGTATAACTGGGAGGTGAGCGGCTCCGATCTTACCAGCTGCCCGCGTGATCGACATACTGACCCCACAGGACCCTCTGAACCTCAGCAGTCTCCTGACAGATGAGGAGTTGGCCATCCAGTACGTTCGCTAGTAGCTGCGCGGAAGTCGGTCTCTCGCTCACACGGCCAGGGAGACGGCGCAGCAATACTGCCAAAGCAAACTGCTTCCCCGTGTCCGTGATGCCTATCGCACGGTGAGCTTCGTCCGCATGACGGAAATGCGGGAGGTGATGCTGAGCACGTCGGGTAGGAGGATTTTGACAAATCGATCATGCCCGAGATGGGAGAGCTCGGCCTGCTTGGTCCTACCATCAAAGGCTACGGATGTGCAGGAGTCAGCAGTGTTGCGTATGGCTTGATCGCCCGCGAAGTTGAGAGGTAAGTTGCTTAGCAACTTTCGTGGGCGTCGCTTACGCTGCGAAGGGTCGACTCGGGATACCGCTCAGCGATGAGTGTCCAATCTTCCCGTACGTCTTTTTGCGTACCGGACTGGATGAAGTCTAACATAGACAGTCGTCATGCACCCTATCAATGAGGTGCGCCTATTGAATACGATCCGGGTTGTCCATTGACCGCTGCAGTTCGGTACCGAGGCCCAGAAAGAGAAGTACCTGCCTCGTCTCGCCGCAGGAGAGCTCATCGGTTGCTTTGTGAGACTGCCGATCAAGGATCAAGGACTCAAGCTCATGACATAGGGCCTCACTGAGCCGAACCACGGATCGGACCCGTCCTCAATGGAGACGACTGCGACTAAAACGGCCGACGGATGGACGTTGAACGGCAGCAAGACGTGGATCTCCAACGCGCCCGTTGCAGATGTCTTCGTGATTTGGGCTCGAGAGGTGGAGAACGGCGCCAAGGGCAAGGTTCGAGGCTTCATCATTGAGAAGGTGAACCGGACGGCCATGACCGATCGCGCTTCGCTGACCGGTCTCCAGGGCACGCCTGGCCTGTCTGCTCCAGCAATCAAGCACAAGCTTGCTCTGCGAGCTTCAATCACCGGAACAGTGTTCATGGAGGATGTCAAGCTGCCGGCCGACGCCATCCTCCCGAAGTCGGGCGGACTGGGTTCTCCCTTCAGCTGCCTGAACAACGCTCGTTACGGTATCAGCTGGGGTGTGATGGGCGCGCTGGAGGACTGCTTGGCGCGAGCGAGGGAATACGCACTCGAGCGGTACGTGCACATTATGGTCCCCGCTGACCTATCAGTAAACAGTTTGACCGGCCTTTGGCCTCGTACCAGCTGATTCAGAAGAAGCTGGCAGACGCGTCGACGGCGGCGACGCTGGGTCTCTTGGGCTCCTTGCAGCTCGGCAGGCTCAAGGATGCCGGCGAGTGGGCGCCCGACATGGTGTCCATGATGAAGAGAAACAACTGCGGCACGGCTCTAGAGCACGCTCGTGTCCTGCTCGACGTTCTGGGCGGCAATGCTTGCAGTGATGAGTGAGTGGCTGCTGACAACGACAAGCGACCCGGCCGGATCTGAACGCGCAGATATCACATCGGCAGGCATGTCGCCAACTTGCAGGTAGCCAACACCTACGAGGGGACGCACGATATCCACGGTAAGTACCGACCGAGCCGAAAATGAGCATTTCTGACGGGCAGCTCTTATTCTCGGCAAGGCCATCACTGGCATCCAGGCCTTCCAGTAGTCGCGTCGCCATGCAATGCATCATGTCCTTATCAGTCCCTTCTATGCTGCTGGCGTCTCTGCGCCTGGATCGGCTCGGCGGAAGTTGACTGTGAAGTCGTAGATGCCCAGGAAGACGGCGCCTCCCAGCGAGATGGCGATTGTTCTCGGCACCCAGCCGCCGAACAGAGCTTTTGGCCCCTCGGAGCGGAAGATGTCCAGTAACCGCGGTACAAATGACAACACCGACGGAGATGGTATTCTCTTTATCGGCTGTCCGTCCTGCGGCATCGCCGTCTGTTCCCGTCAGGCTTTGACTGCCAGAACACTGAGGCAACTCACCTTGGCCTCCAGCATGACTCGGGTCTTCACGACGTCGAGAGGTGTGGTCACTGCGCCGGCGAAACCGCCAGCGATCATACCGCAAATCGCCGCCTCGCCCGGTGACGGGCGCCTGCCGCCGAGATACCGTCGGGACAGCTGACTCTTCAGATACTCGTATAATGGGAACTGGATCGAAGTGAACGGGATCTGTAATGCTCAGCCGATACTCGAGTGACGCAGTGCAGCCGAAACTGACCTCTCTGGCGATAGTGATGCCGAAGCCGCGGTAGAAACCTCTGAGACCCTCGTATCGCCATGTCTGCCGGAGCGAGTTGAGCGAGTTCTTGCCCTCTCCATAAGCTCCCGTCTGCGTCCGGGACTTGACGATCTCGGTAGGTACACGGATCAAACACGAAGCCTGGCGAGTGAGCCGAGATTCGAGCAGATGCAACTCGCCTACTCACAAATTCGGCGACAGACGCCGAGATCATGTGGTTGAGCCCAGGATAGGCGCTCAATGCTGAGGAGATCTTTGGCGTTTGAGACTTCATCGCCTCGTATGTGACGAAGAATGCGGCAGCTACGCACGTCAGACAAGCATCGGAGGGGGCCGACCGGGGCTGCGCTCACCTCCTGGTGCACTGCCCAAGCCCACGCTACCCACGCCGCGGTACACCCCCTTGAAGCCTCCGCTCTGCCAGAACCCTGCTCTAGACTGTACCCTAGTCTTGATCGTGTCGAGCGGGAAGAACATGAGGTCCACCGCAATGCCGGAGATGGCGCCAGACTGGTCATGTCAGCGCGACGAGAGCAACGGGACAGAGAGGAAGACAGACGAGAAAGGCTCTTTGAGTGCTCGGTGGATTCCGAGCCGTAGATGGCAACACATCTGGGTCGGCCATCTTGCCTGCGTGAGGCTTCGAGATTAGACGCCTGGTGTAGATTACCTGAGGAGAAGGAGCAATCTCGAGTCGGCGATCTTTTGGTTGTTGCTCGTCATCCGGATATCAAGATGCCGGCACAACCTTAATCGCAAGCGGCACGAGAAGATCAGACATGGCCGATCTGAGTGAGCCCTCTCCAAGTATGGCATCTGCGCGGCCATGGTCGTTTGAGCACGTCCAGGATGCACGTTTGTATGACTTCTCCATCCCTGTATATAAAACCATACACCATACGGGGACACGGGTCGCTTTGATCCCGTACGTCCAAAAAGACCGGACCTAGAAAGTGGCGTGTCTGCCAATGTAGCGCAGCCCAGCGCGAAGTCTTTGTCCTATGTATATCTGGGACAATGACCGCCTGCGCCTACTCCACTGGATGCTGGCGAGGCCGTGGTATGCCAAGTCGGGCAGCAGGGGCTTGACCCTACCCCGCTCGTGCGTTGAGGTACATAACGGACGAGCCACCTGCAACACTCATCAAGACCATGAGCATCGTCTGATTGACATCTATCGTCATCCTGCTAGATATGCTGTGTGCGTAGGGTGGACTTTCCATAGTCAAGGGTGAACAAAGGCTCACAACTCGACAAAGGAACGCCCACTTGTCTCGGGTGCCGCTTGCTTTCATCCGTGCCGCATAACCCTCACAACTAGCGTTCCTTTGTAAGCGTTGCTGCAGCCTCAATGATCATATATTGGACCCATGAGCAATGCCATTCAATGACTCTCCCATTCTGTTCAGTCATCGGACGAGGCACGTCAAATTCTCAAAATGCCCAAGTTCGCCAGCACTCTTCCCGACATGTCCGGAGTCATGAGAGACTCGCCGCACAAGCCAGTCCTCGAGGTGAGCAGCGATGGTCAAGCCTTCTGTCGTTGAGATGGTGACCGTCTCGACAGGACATGTTGACGAAACTGAGACTTCGAGCCACGACCCTCATCCGGGAGACAATGCCGCACAAGATCGAGCATTTGCAGCATCTCCTCGATAGCCAAAACGACCCCAGCTCTCTGATGTGGACCGGGCATATGAGTCAGGGCGACTACATCCATCCTCGAGTGCTCCAACCCGGCCAGGTCTCGGCGACCGATGGCCCGCTCATGAATGGACAGATCACCAATGGTGTTGATGGACTCTCGAGCTCGAATGGCAAGCACCGCAACATGGAAGGCGAAATCATGATGATCGACGATCGACAGGTGGTTCTTCCCGGAGATATTACCGTCGGGGCTCTGGGCAAAGGTCAAATCAATGACGACGAGAGCGATTGTCCCGAAAAGGGCGGGGGCCCGAATGCCCGGGTCGGGCAGCACTGGTTCGAAGTTGTGCCGCGCAACACGGTACACAATCAATTGATGGACTTGGCGTTGGCGTGAGTACCCGAGCCGTGAACGTCGTCTCGTACACAAGACGCTGATAAAGTTGGCAGAGAGCTTGAAGAGCTGCAGGACATCTGTATGGCATTGAAGACATGGCTGGAGCTCGAGATCCCTGTCATCGAAGATGGCAACTCGTTCGGTAAGAATATCGCAGCAGCCAAGTGGTCATTCCAGAATCTGACAATACGCAGGCGCGGACGTGCAAGAGCATCTCATCCGTCACATCGAAAGCGTTTGGAAGAGATGCGCCGCATGCCAGAATGGCACGCGACAGCACCACCTGGACAGGATCAAGCTCGTAACCGATTGGGTCAAGTATCCCAATGTCATGGTGAGTCGCCACACGAGTACTGGTCGCGAATCATGGAAGACTGTCTTCTGACCCCTGACAGGACTTTCCCGCGGCCATCGCAAAGGTAAGCGCCCTCTGGGACGATAACTCGTGTCCTTTCACGCGCTCACACGTCGTGCAACGCTGACCGAGATCAGTCTGACCAGTCCGACCACCACTTCGTCCGGTCGTACTTAAAGCACGCCCTAGTCGGGTACGGAGGCATTCTCACCCGTCTCGAGCGTAACTGGCCTAAAGTCATCAACCCGAAGGGTAATAGCTCGTCTGGTGAAGCCATGTACTGAGCGGCCAAGACGAGCAGCCGCAAGGCTCGGAAGTCGAGCCCACCCTTCCCCGCAAATGCAACATAATCTCGCTGTGTTGAAACGTGCATGTATACATACGACACGGTCGGTTCTGAGCAGGGACTCGCCTGGTCAGCACGCATACTAATGGGGCGATGCGCGAAGCGGGAGAACAGAACCCAAAAAGCCGCTGCCGACGACGGCAAAAACAAATGTCTCAGAGCCGATTCGAACGGCTGGCCTCCCACTTACTAAATGGGTGCTCTAACCCCTGAGCTA